>APFE030692507.1:0-77788 GCA_000404065.3 Pinus taeda | reverse complement strand
ATACATGCACACACACACACACACACACACACACACACACACACATATATATATATATCACTTAGTTCGTGTTTACCCTAGAGAGCTTGTAAAAGCGGGTAAAAGTGGGTGGGAGGGATCGTTTACAGGGTGGTATAAGAGCTTCCAGGTTCAAACACTTGGAATGAATGGGGTAAATGCATATTGTTATGCATGCATTGTGATGGTCATGGCTATCATGCATGTGGTTATTATTGCAGTTTTGTGTTATCATGCATGATGTTAGGAGGACTAGGTCACCCAAAAGTAAACCCACAACATTTGATGATCATATCCTGAGCTGGAACTGCTTTTCACAAGCCTAATACCCAAAACACACCCTTGATACATTATGCATGTGGTTATGAGGCTCCAACCACATCCATAAGCCTGCCTCCGTGCAAGTATGACCCAAATTCCTTAATTTTGTGCCAGCGGTTGCAATATCTGTGCCACTTTTTCAGGCTAGCCTCCAAACCACTACCCATAACTGCCCATAACTTTCCAGAAACATAATTAGGGTGATAAAAATGTTAAATAATCAATATTTGAGTAAGATCTTGACCAAGACATGCCTAACACATGATACATATTTCATCAAACATATGATAAACATAGAAGCTACATGTCATGAATTCATATATTATCATAAACTTCTAATCCTCATATGAGAATCACCAAGAAGGATCTATGCCCTCTCAAACTAGTTGCAACAACACTTATTAGACCATGCATTCATTAACCATTCAATAACTTATGAAATCATGAACAATATCCATAGCTAGAGTACATCAGAACCATGCATATAACCAACATATAATCAGAATAGAAACGATGACAAATCAGTCATTAGATCACATAATAACCAGTACATGTGCTCACAAATCGAAATAGGGAAAATAACACTTATTAACATATGTAAATGCCAACCAAGTCAGGGACTTCCATGTACCACTTGACTATAGATTGGGTTGAACCAAATCTCTCTTTCAGCTAATCACCCGCATGCCATATTCCAAGCATGAATGTGGGATCTCATGGGATAAATTAAGACATAACGAAACAGGGACTCCAAAGGTTAAAGTACCTCTACCCTCAAGTTGTCGTGATCTCACCTAAATCGGTCCTGAGATCACAAAACCAAAGCAGGTTGGATACCTTAGAATTCCTTCACCATATCTAGAGGAGTTTTCTTATCTCCACCCACTTATCGTGGGCTTCCCAGAGAAAACCATCTCCACCCCCAATCCTTGGGATTTTCCCGAGACCACCAACACTGGATCCAAAACCTTTTGATAATCAAAATCTCAACCAAGAATGAATCCCATCACACCACGGTTATCCAAGAAATGGAAAGGCAAGGCTAAAACCAATGTCAATTTAGGCATAACCCATGCCAATGATAAAAAATGAACAAAATAATCAAATGCATGTACCATGCATTCACATTCCAGCAAGGAAATCACACATGCAACATACCACCTGGAAAATCTTCCTGTTGAAGTTGTTGATCCAACTTTCCCCTTATGTTCCCTTGCCTTCCTTTAATTTCCCTTTGCTTAGCCCTTGCTTGTCCTTTGCTTGCTTGTTTGCCTTTCTCCAAATCCAAGTGAATGCTGAAGTGCTCCAAGAATGCCCTAAGTGTGAAATAGTGTATGGGACCAAAAGCCAAAATGGACAAAAGTTATGAATTGTTTCTCTAATGCCTTTTTATCATTGATGTTTATTTTTTCTTCATTTTTCTCTAAATACCCTTGCATGCATATTTGTGTCTCTTCACCTTCCTTTTCTCCTATTTTTCTTTATTTTCATAATTAAATGCCAATTATTTCCTCTTTTCATTTACCAATGCCTTTTCCAATTTCCATATCCATTAATAAACCACAAGTGATACCCACTATAATGTCTATGCAACATTCAACTTGGAATATGTGTCTTGTGACCTTGGTCCTATTATTTTGCCTTTAATATCCTTTATTACATGAAACTTTAACTCGGGGCTATTACATGTACAATTTGGTAACATCGTAAACTATTACAATGACTAGTTCATGCTTAGGATATTACAGATTCTTGATTACAACTTTGTGAGGTGAAAACTCTATTGTTTTACATTCACCAAAATGAGTGATTCAATACACTAATAGAAGAATGTTTCAGGAAAGAGTTGAAACACATAGAACATAATTGAAATGACCAATATCTTCCTTAACTATTTTGAATCCTTCAAGACTACGAAATCTATCACCACCAACAAATGTTTGTTTGGTGTTACAATCATTAAGAGCATAAAAAATGGCTTTATCCTTAGCCATATGATAAGATGTTCCAACATCAACAAGCCACTAATTAGAAGAAGAAGTAGAGGTGGCATTGGAAGAGAAACCAGAAGTAGAAAATACATGTCCATGATAAGAAGTGTTAGAAGAAGAAGAATCAAGATTGATGTTGTACTTCTTCATTGTTGCTTCCACCGCCTCCATATTTTTAAAATATTTAGACTCAAAATGATGATCTTCTACTCAAAAAATGAAATGTCCATCAATATTCTTACTCTTTAATTTTGGTCATTTGTCATTATTGAGAGTAGAAGCTAGCTAAGAGGGTTGGGGACCCTTGTTTTACTTGTTGTTTTGAAGATGGATCTTCTTTAGCTGCTTGGTTTTATCTTTTTGTTGGGCCACTAAGGCCTTGTTAGATGTACTTGTGATGTTGATCACTCCAATATGCAAGAGGTTCTCCTTCTCTTTAATTAGAGAGTCACAAAAATGTTCAAAAGTGGAATTTTTATATACAACCCCTAAAGCTTCTCTTGTGGCATAAAAGGTAGATAAAGAAAGATAGAAAATGTAGGGTCAAGCTTAGAAACAATAACATATATGTAGTGGTCATCAATCGGGTTGACTTGACAATCTTCAAGTAAAAGTCTAAGTGTTTTGAACATACATAAATAATCTTCAATAAAATAGAAATCATTATGACTGGAAGTCATTATCTAATTTTCATGCAAATGAGATATAATCACATTAAATTCACCAAATGTCTTTTTCAATTATTCAAAGACTATTCCCTGAGTACGAAATTGTAAATAAGGAAAATTTCACATTTTGATTACTCTACATGCTTCATTGATTTCTATTATTCCATTTGAATTTCTTATTTGCATTAGTGGAGGCTTTGCTTTTAATCTGAAAATATGATCGGACTAACAATTTGAAAGATTTAAAATAATGGGTCTTAAAAACTTGTCCTAGTTGATAAGTTCCAAATATGAATAGATAACTTAACCGAACCAAACACTATAAATGAAGCATGCACTACTCAAAATCAAACTAACGAAAAATAAGAGAAAAGCAAAGAAACATCACAACACCAAAGTGATAACGGAGTTCACCCATCTTGGGCCATGTCTCTCAGCCCTACTCCAATGATGATGAGGCTGCTCTATTAAGTGCAACAATTGAATAATGAGTACATACACATCCCTATCAATACAAGAAATGACTCTCTCATCGAGTGGCGATGTCTCTCCTACAAATAAACATTTTCCTACAAAGAACTCTCACTCAAAGTCATTTCTACAACAAGAGAAAGAAAATACTCTCTCGTATATTGTGGCATCAGGTCCACTTGAATCCGCAACTCAGATTCAAAACATGCTCAATCATCATCACCATCGTCTAATGAATCTGAGACCAAAAATTGTATACATGAACACTTCCCAAAGAAGTGTCAACTCTGCCTTCTCTCAACTTGCACCATCTGAAAATCAATTGAAAATCAATCACTCAAATGAGAAAATGAATATCCATAGTTGAATTCCTTGTGAAATTGCGAGTCATTTTAGTATAGACTCGACTATGATTCACTCAGGCTCTCCAAGCCCTCACTCTAAAATTCTTGTCTCAAAATGCATGTGCAGAAAAGTACAATGGCAGAACCTCAAGTTCTGGATGCATAGGTACAAAGTCCATTGGTTACAAACCCTGCATAAAATGGAAACCATCTGCACTTTTTTACAACAAATCCTCCACATTTTCCAACGGAATAAGAACAGTTAAATGGTTAAATACTATTATGCCTTTAAGGATGACTTAATCAAACATCCATCGACAAGCCTCAAACTACAAAATTTACATTGCCATGATGTTTAGAAGAGCAAAAAACCCATATCTAGGCTCTTCTTGTGCTAAAAAAGGGCTTAGGATGACCAAGTTATCCTCCTTTTTTTTTAGACTGCAAAGTGCTCTGCTTCGCAAAAGGTTCGACAAAATAGGACCTTGGCCCAATGGTGGCATGTTAATTTTGGAACCCGAAGGTGTTAGGTTCGATCCAGCGAGGTCGTTGGACATGGTGTTATATTGTTTAAATATTAAATAATTTTTAATGGCTATTGGTTTGTTAGTTTAAACACCCCCGTCATTGGTTTTATTATCAACACATAACCATGGGCTCTGCCTTAACTCTCGTTGTGGTCACTTTACAAGGCATATAATTGTGTCATTAGACCGTTATAGCACCTCGACTTTTAAGCCTTTTCTCCTAGTCACATAACTTCCGATATAACCATAGGTTATTGGCTCCGCGCCACAACCTCCACCCTCTGTTCCTCAACTAGTCACATTAATTAACATATCGCCATGGGTGCGAGTGGTAACTCCACGCGCCCCACCCCTACTACTCTTCTACCATCGGTCCCTTGGGGTCACACATAACCACAAGCCATTGGCCCTTTAAACTCCTCTGATAGCCTAACCTCTAGTTCCGTTACCTACCACATGACCTTGGTTCGGGCCAGCCGGGCGTGCCCATCATTCCCAACCTCCAAGCTACTCTAATTTAAATATAATTGTCCCACTAATGGTTAACAAGTAACATGTTGGTCTAACGTTAGTGTGATGGTTTGTTTGTCAATAGGTCTAGGATTCGAATTTTGCAGAGGTGCATTCGGTTGATTAAAAAAAAATGGCACCAATTCCAGGGCCACTTAGCGGCCTCGCATAAGGGCATGTGGCGCCCTCTGATTTCCCTACATGGTACCCTCTGATTGCCCCACATGGCACCCTTTCATTAACCCATGTCAAAATCATACGCTTAGTCACCTGATGACATCAATGCCACATGACTTTACCTAATTCGTCCACCTGTCGATTCGTACACCTAGTCATCCTTGCCAAATCATCATGCTAATGTCATGCATCAACAATGAGCTACTACATGGCAGTCAAACTTGCCCTTTGACTTTTTGCCTGTTTGGCCTAAACTTTGACCTGCAATAACTTTCACATACAGAATCAGTTTGAGCCTATTCAAGTTGCATTGGATTCAAAATTTCTAGCTCTACACAATGGAGCCATTTACAAGTAATTTTGAGACAACCGATTTTTTAGTGTTTTAAGATCCGCAATGATCATGGCTTCCTACAAAAAGGACTTTTGGACTCCAAAAGTTTTTACAACATTAAATAGACTCAAGTCTCAAATTTCCATACACATTGACTCGAAAACAAGCCAAAAACATACATAAAATGAAAAAAACACAGTTGCATATGACATCAGTTTAAAAATTACCCAAATGGGTATATACAACAAGTAATTACAATTCTTAAAGCAAACTAGTTGTACAAATAGTCTACCCATCATTTGCCTAACCATGTTTATGGATTTTCTTTCTGCATATGCTTTACTTCAAAGGTTGCTTCAAGAATTGCATTAAATTCCACTTTGCCACCTGTCACTTCCCTCACATGGGATTTCATGACCTTTGTGTTCTTCTTGGGAAAAAGTTCTAGATGGAGTTGCCAACACTTCTTACTCTAGTGCCCACTTATATTGTGTGGGTTTCTTAGCAAGAAAGACTTCAAACCTAGGAGAGGTTCTGCATGTCTCTTCCAATCAGTTTACCCTTTATTTACCAATGCCTTATGTTGTTCACACTCAACGACACAACGATCAAATGCATGACAAAATGTATAGGGAACCATTTATTATAAATGATCATAAGAAAAATCATTTGTGGAATACCTATGATGCTTATACCTGTCTTTTGGGCTATGAATTTGATGAGGAGATTGGACTTGGCATGTCCTTTGTAATGTTTATCTCTCTATGGAGACAACTTGTCACTGTCACTATCAACATGGTGTGACGTACCATCACTTCGTAGGAGCCCTTTTGGCATGAACTCCATACCTGACAATTTCTTTGCCTCAACAATTTTGGAACACTCTCTAGTTTCTTCATGGCCATAACCCAATACTTCGTATCGTGGTGGTTCCTTCACTTCGATAGGATTGACCATACCTTGGCCATCGACTCTAATGCCCCTTCTAACATAACCTATCCGAGTTAAAATATTCATACCAATCCCCTTGGTATGTTTTATAAAAGCTGCAAAATGTGTCATTAGCATTAATTGAAAAAGTAGATATGGAAATCCTAATTACCTCCTTTGACCAAAAACCCATCTTTTTCGTTTCAACTGTTGATGAAGAAGTGGATGATATCTCCAGCTAACAAGTTTTACCAACTGGAACATGGGGAGAATATTTTAAATGCTAGCAAAAATCATAAGCATCATTCTCATTATAGGATCCATATCTTGTGTACTGACCATGCCCACAAACTAATTTCATCTTTGAGGGACACTTTGTTGCTTCTAGGATGGAACATTTGTCGATCTGTTCCTCCAAAATATGCTGCAACTACATGCACATTTGCCTCTTTTCCTCCTTTGTGGCTTCAAGCAACCTTCTCAACTCAACATTCTCCATTCGAAGAGATAGATTAATTTCCTCCAACACTTGGAGTCATTCATGCTTCAGTTTCCATGCTTGCAACTTGGTCAAACTTGCTCTAATACTACCTAATCTGAAAATAGGATCGAACTGACACTTTGCAAGATTTAAATAACGGGTCTTAAAAACTTGGCCTAGTTTGTAAGTTCCAAATATGAACAAATAACTTAAACAAACCAAACACTATAAATGAAGCATGCACTACTCAAAATCAAACTAACGAAAAGTAAGTGCAAAGCAAAGAAACATCACAACACTAAAGTGGCAACGCAATTCACCCATCTTGGGCTACATCTTCGGGCCATACTCCAATGATGATGAGGTCGCTTTATTAAGCGAAACAACTAAATAATGCGTACATACACATCCTTGTCAATACAAGAAAGGAATCTCTCATCAAATGGTGTTGTCTCTTCTACAAAGAGACATTCTCCTACAAATAAATCTCACTTAGAGTCATTTCTACAACAATACAAAGAACATAAATGGACTCTCTTATATATCGTGGCATTAGGTTCGCTTGAATCTGCTACTCAGATTCAAAACATACTCAATCATCATCACCATCATCTCATGAATCTAAGACCAAAAACTGTATACATGAACACTTCCCAAAGAAGTGTCAACACTAACTTCTCTCAACTTGTACCATCTAAAGGTTAATTGAAAATCGGTCACTCAAATGAGAAAATGGACATTCACAACTGAATTCCTTGTGAAATTTCGAGTAATTCGAATATAGACTCAACTAAGTTTCACTCAGTCTCTCCCTACTCTCACTTTGGAATTATTGTCTCAAAATGCATGTGCAGAAAAGTACAATGGCAAAACCTTAAGTTCTATGTACGTGGGTACAAAATCCATTGGCTAAAACCCTACATAAAATGGAAACCCTTTGCACTTTTGTATAACAAATGCTTCGCATTTTCCACTAGAGAAGAACAAGTAAATGGTTAAATACCATTATGTCTTTAAGGATGACTTTCTCAAACATCCATCTACAAGCCTCAAACTACAAACTTGGAACTGCCATGATGTCGAGAAGAGCCAAAAACCCCTGTCTAGGATCTTCTTGTGTTAAAAAAGGACTTAGGATGACCAAGTTATCCTCCTTCCCCCCCCCCCCTTTTTTTAAATATACTGCAAAGCGTTCTACAAAATAGTTATGCTTCGCAAAAGGTTCAACAAAACGGGCACTTGGCCCAACAGTAGCACGTTAAGTTTGGAACCCAAAGGTGTTGAGTGTGATCTGGTGGAGTCAATAGATATGTTGTTATATTATTTAAATATTAAATATTTTTTAATGCTTGTTGGCCTGTCAGTTTAAATACCCATACCGTTGGGTCTATTATTGACATGTAACCATGGGATCCACCTTAACTCTTGTCGTGGTCATGTTACAAGGAATGTAATCATTTCATTGGACCGTTCTACCGCCTCAAACCTTAAGCCTTCACTCCCGGTCACATAACTACTGATATAACCATGGGTCATTGGCTCCGCACCACAGCCTCCGCCCTTAACTCCTCGCCACAGCCTCCGCCCTTGACTCCTCGCCTAGTCACATTCATTAACATATGGCCATGGGTGTGGGTGGTAACGCCATGCGCCAACCCCTCCTACTCTTTCGTCATTGGTCCCTTGGGGTCACGCGTAATTACGACTCAATGGCCCTTTAAACTCCTCTAATGGCCTAGCCTTTAGTTTCATTACTTGCTACATGACCTTGGGTTGGGCTAGTCAAGCACGCTTGTCGACCTGCCCACTACTCCCAACTACCGAGGCACTCCAATTTAAATATAATCATCCCACCAATGGTTAACAGGTAACACTTTGGTCTAATGGTAGTGCAATGGTTTTTTAGTTGATAGGTTTGGGGTTTGACACCTACGAAGGTGCATTTGGTCGATTAACAAATTTTTGGTGCCAATTCCAAGGCCACTTGGTGGCCTCCCACAGGGCCACATGGCACCCTCTTATTGGCCCATGTGGCAACCTTTGATTGACCCATGTCAAAACCATACACCTAGTCACTTGATGATGTCAGAGCCATATGGTTTCACTTGATTCATCCACTTGCTAGTCTGTTTCATCCCTGCCATGTCACCATGTTGACGTTAGCAGTACGAATTGCTACATGACAATCAAATTTGCCCTATGACTTTTTGTCTGTTTGACCTAAACTTTGACCTGTAATAACTTTCACATATAAACCCGGTTTGAGCTCGTTGAAGTTGCGTTGGATTCAAAATTTCAAGCTCTACACAATGGATCCATTTATAAGGAATTTTGAGATAGTCAATTTTTTTAGCATTCTAAGATCCACCTAGATCAACTTTTCCCAAAGCAATCTTATAAAATCCTTTACTTCTCAGTACATCCTCCATATGTGATTTCTATGCGAAGTAGTAATAAACAAACGTTCACTTGGAGTGTCCATATTAAAATATGCATATAATGTTGATTCAAAAACTAAAACTAACCATCTAGTTGGAAAACTAAAACATAGATTGTTTACAAAAATGGGTATTAAAAATAGGTTTTGACATGAAGGTTATGACATTTTAGAAAGAAAAAAAACATAAATAGTAACAAAAAGCCATGTGAGAGATAGAAGTTGGCCCATGTGGTGATGAATCTTATCGATAAACATAAAAATATTTTCTCTCACTCGCTCTGCTTGTAAGTTCACTTTTACAAATAAGTTATTTTATAAAGTGATCCACTTTCATAAAACAAGTGAAATTACTTTTACAATGAATGTACTTTATTAAAAAACAAAAAACAAAAACAAAACAAAAACAAAACAAAAACTACTTTATAATGATTCATTCTTATAATACAAATAAGTTATTTTCCACTTTTACAAATAAGTTATTTTATAAAGTGATCCACTTTTATAAAACAAGTGAAATTACTTTTACAATGAACGTATTTTATAAACCATTAAAAACAAAACAAAACAAAAACAAACAAACTTTATAATGATTCATTCTTATAATACAAGTTAATTACACTTTACAAGGAAGTTAAAAATAATTCAACTTTGAATGAAAAAAAAAAAAAAACAAAAACAAAAACAAACAAACAAACAAACACAATTTAACAAGTACACCTAAATCAACATCTTACTAAATAAAGTAATTTTCAATCAAGTTAACGCATAACATATAACAACATTGATGCAGAAGGATGAAAGTGTTGTTGTTGAACAAAATTGTCATTGATGTCAAAGAGCTTATATCATTGGATATTATATTTAAGTATCCAAGTATATTAAATATTGGGTTTTCGTGAAGAAGGGAAAAGTAAAAGAGTGAAATGGTTGTTTCAAACCAAAGGTTTAGAAAGCGCATGGTATTTTCTCATATGTTTTTCCCCTCGTATTTGGAAAAGTGAAATGAAAACGGGAACTATTTATTTAATTAATGTATTGACATTATTTTCTTAATTAACATGTCATTTGATGAAAGGTTATGATAATGTATAAAAGGAGAAAGCATTATAAGGAAAGTGTGTGTGAGCAAGAATGTAATTTGTGGAGTGAATGGATCATCTTGGCATATCTCCTATTATTTTTCTTCCAGATTGCTTCAAATGATAAAATTTTAAACATATTGAGGACAGATCAAGGGGAACATCTACGTAAAATTTTAGATATTGGTTTTCTATACATTCCAGAGGCATACACTATGGAATTTAGGGTTTGCAATTACACCTGAAATATGCTTCAAACGAACCATTTTGGTATTTTCACTAGAACTTATTTTCTTGGATGTTTCAAACCTTGAATTTGTTTAGAGTATGGAGGCAAAATTTCTAGGTTCATGTGGCCAACATTTTGGACATTGGTTCCTAATAATTTTTGACATATGCTCTATGGAAGTCACAGTTCCTCAATGCTCATGGAATCAATTTCAAATGTGTCTATTAAAGTCCTATAGTGATAAGATTCATAATTTTGAATTGGTTGAGGTTAAGTCTTGTAATATTGTACATACCTTTGCTTTCTGCAAATGTTTTCCATATTAAAATTAAAAAAATGTAAAGAGGGTATGTCCTAAAAGAAATATCAAATGACAAAAAGAATAAGAAAAGATGAAAAAAAAATATGAACCCCAAACAAAAACAGATCATGAAAGTGTGCAAGTCCAAGTGTCACTACTCTTTGATTTACTACTTAAAATAATGGTTGTGTGCAACTTGTCAAACAAGCCACAACCCATGACAGTTAAATTGTTTAATCTTGACTACATCATGCTTTGAATTTCATGTTTATAGTTAGAGAATAAAGATCTAGCCAAATAGTTTAGTCTTGGCAGATCAGTAGATAGGTAGAGAAATAAAAATAGCTCATCAGTTTAATCTGAGCCCTTGGAAGATATAAGGTTAGAAGTAAATAGTTTGTTTCATAAAAAAAAAAGGGTTTGCTAGCTTAAGTGCACCCAATAAAGTGAAGAAAAAATGTTAGGGAAAGTAAAAGGGTAAGTAGAAGAAAGGTTGCAGAAATACAAGCTATTTGAGGCATAATCACATCTATCATGTTTAATCATGTGTTTCAGTGTGCAGGAGACGTTATGAAAGAAAAAGGATGCCCAGAAGTTCATTTGATTAACTTCCCCTATTCCAGTTCACCCCTCACTACACACTTACTAATTTCCCCTTTACCACTTTATTTCTTATGTAAACCCTTTTTCCCTTCATTTTTACCCTTCCCCCTTTGTTTCACACATTCCCTAGCAAATTACCATCCAAATTCATTCCCTTACCCAAAAATCCCCTTTTTCCCTAGTGTGAAACCCTTCCCCCATGCAAAAAATCACTTTCCCTTCATTGATTTTCTTAAAAACCCCAAAAAAACCCGCTAAAACCTCTTATCCTAACTATTTCCCCCCCCCTCGCGCATCACTTTATTAACTTCACTACAATAGCATTTTCTCGACAAAACCTTGGCCCCATTCCATAAACCCGCATTACAGAATAACCCTGCATTTATCCATTGATTAGTTACACTTAAGTGTAATTAACCCCTAGGCCCCACTAATATCTGCCCCATCTCCCGCTGTACATCTCTGCCACGTGATGGCCGTTGGATCTTCCACCCCCAGATCCTACGACCCTCATCCATATCGTGCCCATACACCTCCAGACCTTTACCGGCCCGAGAGCATGCGATATGGGCAGTATTGCTCGGGCCCCCAGGGGTTACGTGGCGGCACCGCATTAAGTCGCGTGCACTTGGGAAAAAACCACCCATCGCTCAAAAGTGGTGCAATGGCTCCCTAAAACACTTCCCCGTCGAAAGAAAAAAACCGCTCAATGTTCATTAATTCAATCTCGCGCCAATTTCTAATTGTTCCCAATTAAAAGCCCGCAGACCCCCAGTTTCACTCTTTTCGCTCATTTTCTCTGCGAAAGCGTCCCAAGCTTTCCTGCACCCCCCGAGCTTATGCAATTGGTTTTGACCACCAGTTTCCTCTAGAACATGCTCCGAAAGCCTAATTCAGCCCTCCAGTAAGCGACTAAAGCCACATAAACCTCTGCAACCACCATTCAAAACCAGTTTGCATCTTGCACCATAAATTCCAAGTATTTCAACAGAGAACCAGAACAACCCTCTCAGTTTAAAATGTACAATGAATTCATGAAATAATTAATTGAATTTAATTAATTTTCCTTTGAACTGAGAGTATTTCCCCCTAAAATACCAAAACCCCTATCCTGCAAACTGTCAATACCCTATCTCAGAACCAGACACTTTTAAACTTCACTTCTAGAGCTATATAAGCCCCATTTCCACATTTTATCACAAAGATGGCTGCCCAAACCTCCCTGGATGTCAGACCGATCTCAACCCCTCACTTGGACATTGACCATTTGTCCCTGGCAGACAAGGATTTCCAAATTAAAGACACAGCTACTCCAGGCCACCTTCTGGGAATCCACTATTGGAGTAAGGATGGGTTCCTAAACCGTGCCAATCACATCAAACTTTACGAATCCAATTTGCCCAAATATACATTCCCAAAAGTTCACCCATTCCCAAACATTATACATTTTTGTCATGCTTGTTATATCTCTAGGCAAAGGGCTATTGTTGCCCCAAACCATGAGTTGTTATTCACCATTACACCAGAGTCAATCAACCAGATGCTGCAAATCTAGCCTAGTCCTGATTTGACTCTTTTGTCCATTGGAAACCTATTGGACCTGTACATCACACTAGATAGCAGAGTATGGATATTTCTTCCCATGTCAGGCCAGTTGGCAAGGAAAAGGATATCAAAGACAGATTGAAAGAGATAAAGATGAGGGATGAGAGACTGAAGATAGAGACATATGCCCAATACCTCAAGCTCACACCACTACACCAGACTAGACTGATGTCAGCCTTTGACATCAAAGAAGGAAAAATGCAGGTCTCATTTTTGCAGCCTACTGTACAACAACTGAAGACCTCAACAGACTACATGAAGACAAATTTTGAGGTCTTGGCCAGGGATGTTCATCCCATTGATCAGATAGAGTTTCACAACCAGGCTAAAGAAATGATCTACTCCACCCTCAAAGCAAAGGCCATGGTTGCTTACAAGTTGCAGGATTCATTGGACAGTGTAACAGATCAGTACAAAATGGAGAGAGCCTCTTCACACGGTAAAGACACCAGGATAAATTCCTTGGAGGACATGGTTATTTAACTGGGCCATGACCCAAGTGATGTTAAGGCCACAGAGAAACTGATCAAAAAGAAGAATGAGGACATAGCAGCCCTCAAGAAACAGCTCAAGTTGCCTTATTTGCAACACCCACAGACAAAGGAAGACCAAGAAAGCCAAACCAATCATGAGGAAATGATGGACTTAGTGCTCCAACTAAATGACCAGTTAAAGGAGATGGAAAAAGAGTTGGATAGATTGATTTAGATCAAACAAGCTAGTATTGATAATGCTCCTGCAACTGTCATTCCAAAAGTGACCACAGTTGTACCTTCTACTTTGGTAGCAGCATTAGCACCCACTGCTCCAATGGCCACTACACTTCCGACATCTGCACCAACTACATCAGGGACAAGATCAATAACAATAGCCTCCACAAGTGATGAAGCAAATAGCCTGGTCAAAGCAATGGAAGAAATGTCCATTCAAACAAATGAGATGAACAAACTAAAGGAGAAAGTCACCAGCCTGGAGACAGATTGCAAACCTGCCCATATCATGCATAAAGAAGAACAACAAAAGGCTACAAGGATGAATGAAAGGATAAAAAGCCTGGAGAAAGAACTAACATTGAGTGAACCTATAGGAAAGGCTAAAGAGCAACTGTGGGGCGGTCATCCATCCAGGTCATTTTTGAACAGATTGATTTAATAAAGCAAGCTACATAAGCCATTGAACGGGTTAAAGCAGATATTGGAGATATGCCAGAGGAAGCAGCAAGAATCATCCACTTCCTCAACTTCAAGAATAAGTATGAACTGCAAGAACTGGAGATACCAAATAGGACAAGTATAATTTTGGAAGTCAAAAAAGTCCTCCCTAAGAGGAATTTAATGTTGAATTTAGAAGATAAGTGTCAAAACATGCAACTAGTTGTTGATAGCTTCATGGTTAAGTTCAAACTTTTGAAGGAAAAGGGATTACCTAATCCCTTCGTAATAAATGATAAGCTAATGACATAGACAGATTACAACAAGAAGATCAGGGAAGTGGCCAGAGACAAGTAATCACTTCATCCATGAAGGGCATGCCAACAGGAAAAGTGTTGTACCAAACTTTTGAAAACTTGTTTTACCTCCAGCTTGAGGTAAAACACTTGTTTATTAATAAGCCTACTTTTGCCAAATATACAGAGGTGGGTGAAATATACAGAAATATGCTCAATATCCAATTACCAGATGAGGAAAGATGGGAAAGACTGAATGATTTACTGTAGTAAATACACAGTAAAATATAAATGTACAGTAAAAAGTATAACAACATAGTAAAAGGGTATTGACAGGTCAGCAAGGTTAAAGTGTATCGGATGAAAGGTTAAAGTAAAACAGAACATCCAACGTGAATACCAAACAGCCAAACAGCATAAAGGGAAAAAGATAAAAGAGCAAAGCCAACAGAACCTAAATAACAAGGGCAGCAAGCAGCAGTTCAATAACTGTCTCTATCTTCTTGCAAGAAGATATTTCCTTTTTCCTAGATTAGTTCTCAATGCAGTTTGAGATATTTTGTAAAATTGTTTTGTATAAATACTTCATAATTTGAAATATTAGGTGTGGATTATTTTACATTTGTAAAGTTATTTTGATCTTAAAACCTAAGGGTGATTGTACCATTTTCAAGTCAACAGACTAGAGCAAGTAATAAAAGCATTTCATTACAGGATTCATGAGATGAGCCATTTCCAATGGAGTATCTTCTTTGTGTGATTTTGTTACCTTCTTGTGTGTTTCATAATCTTAAATGTGTAGTAAATTTGAATGAATTAACTGGAGATATCACTCAAATTGTTTAAGTACACTCTGTTTTGCATAGTTACTCATGTACATGTTTTCCTCTGATACCCGGATTTGAGAACCCTTAATTGCTCTCCCATCTCAATTGACCTCTTTCATTCCTTCCAGAGTCCAACCTAGGGAACCCTTAATTGCTCCCTGGATCCGATTTGAAACCATTCCACCATTTAGCCTTTGAGATCTGCAGTAACTCATCTATCTTTCCCTATAGACATTGTTTTTAGAACAGAATCTAGTCTTGTTTGTCTGACATTCGACTCCATAGCCCAATGGTAAAATCCAAACCTCTATTCATCTAAGTAAAGTGATCCCACCACCCAATTTCAAAAATAAAACTCAAGTGCAAGCAATAACTAGCCTAAAATCATCTTAACTAAAACAAAGTTAAATTATAAAGAGAGAGCCCTCTCTGAGCATCAGGAAGGCTAGGTCTTGATCTCCAAAAGTGGTTTGTGGTTATCTTTGACTTTTCTTTCTTCATTAACTTCAAAACAAATATCAGAGTGATAACATTTATGGCGACCATACTAGGAACTTCGATCCTCAGTCTCATAAAACTTTAAGGAAACCTTAAATTTCATCTTAAGCCCCTTAAGGTCATTTTCTGAAAGTTAATCTTCAAAAATTTCATAAAAACAGTTTAAAAAATTAAAATTATGGCTCCTAATCAGGGCAAACCCATATCCAAACCCTGCAACTATAGTTGATGGCCCAGACAGAATTATGAGAAAACCCAAAACAACAGAAACTCAAGCCAATAGTAGCAGGTTAGTCAGAGTCAATTCACTCCCTGAGGAGTTGTCAACTTTAGAGGAAATCCCTTTTGATTTGTCATTTGACCTCTCATTATTGAGAAGTAAATCTGAGAATGCAATCCATGAAACAGTCTTAGACCCTGAGTTTGTTCAACTCATTGAATAAAAAAGGATTATTCATTCAGATTTAGATCAATTTGTCATAGAGAATTTTGACAAGATAGAAGCTTGGGCCTCTAAATTGATAAGTAATATAGGTGATTCTTACCTTCAACAATCTGTTGAAATAGTTGCCCTTACTACTCTACCCCTGAAATTTCTGCACAAACCTCACTCACTGTAAATACCCCTTCTTTTACAACAACCTCACCAATTATATCTACCACAATCCAATCACCTAAACTAGTAATTCATCAATCATCTTCACCGTCATCTAGTTCACCTCCATCAGTTTCAAGTCCTTTCTCAAATACCACAACTTTACCCCCTGGTCAAGCCAGAATCATAGCAAAGGCAAATCGACATGCACCTCTAGTTTTACCTGCACAACTCCATGCCATGCCTGCAGATTATCAGAGTAAAATCTTCATGTTTGATGCTACTGGCCAGTACACTGTCGAGCAGCATGTAAAAAAGATGTCTGACTTTTTTGAGTTGCATGAGATAGATGAAGCAGATGTCCAAATGAGGTTGTTTTCCCAAACATTAACTGGGGATGTCAAGAAATGGTTCAAAGCCTTTCTTGCCAACCATATTGTAGACTTAGCTAATTTTCATAGGTTATTCATTGATAGATGGGAGAAAGAAAAACCCATTGCAAATACTTTATGAATATTAAAACATTAGAAGAGCTCCTAATGAGTCAGTTCAAGACTATTGCACTAGGTTCAATAGTATCTACAATGCAATTCCAGTCAATATTAAGCGTCCACCTGACCTAGCATTAATTAAATTTCCTGATGGTTTTGATGCTGACATGTCATACCAGTTAAGGGAAAGAAACCCTGAAACACTTGAACAAATGCAAAGCAATGTTGTTAGTGCAGAGGCCAACCTATTAGCCAAGAAAGCCCGAATGAGAAATGAAAAGAAAGTTGTATTTAAAGAGGAAACTTCCACTTCATATGGAAAGGTAGATATTTTAGCTAAGAGTTTAGAGAGAATAATGGATAGATTAGAAAACTTGGAGAGGAAAAATCAATGGGATAATCAACAACCACCCCAATAAGAAACCCCAATTTTAGGAAGAACGCTAATGCTGGAAAGAATGCTACACCATATCAATAGATTAGGCCTCCCTTCTAAGAGAACTATGTTGAGGATTCACAGAACCAAGAAAGAGAGGATGATAACCAGATAAACTTACTAGAAACCAAAGATGAAGACACTATTTTTCTTACTCAAGAAGAACAAGAGTTATATATGCAGTAGTAGTTGCAGTTAGAATATGGTGAATCCTTTGATTTTAAACAGGGATATGAGTCAGCTATATATGAGGTACACAAACAATATAGCTTGAGACGTAAAAAGAACAATGAGACTCCCATTAGAAGATCCATCCATACCTAGACTACGATAATAAAAGAAGCTCCAGTTAACAAAGTGTTACAAATCCTCCCTAGGGGAACACTAGAGACTTCTACCCCTAAAATTGTAGATATGACCTCCGCTAAAACTCAAACAGAGACAATTATTGAAAACAATCAAAATAAGAGAAATCAAGGCAAAACAATAGAAACACAGACTGAAATGCCTAATACTGACAAACAAGATAAGAACACACAAACTACACATGTTAGGGAAGATCTAAATCAAACAAACAAAGCTAAGCTCCCTTTCAACATCAAAACTTAAATAGAAAAATTAAAGATATCAGTTCCCTTGACCAAACTAGTAAAGAATGAATCTTATAGGTCACAAATGACTAAAACTTTAAACATAGGAGAGGGAGAGGATGCTATTAATTTGAATGATGATCAGCCTGAATTATTGTTTGGCCCTGAAGCCAATGGTATTCATCACCAAGGGGGAGTCCCTCCTTTCTACATTAGCCTAAACATTCATGAAAAAATATTGCGTAATGTTATGTTAGACTCAGGGGCATCCCACAATTTGATGCCAAAGGCAATCATGGAGAGACTAAACCTAGACATTACCAACCCATATAAGGATTTGTTTTCTTTTCACTCTAGCCAAGTTAAATGCCTTGGTTTGATCAAGGACTTATGTGTAACTCTTGTCTAGTGCACTGCAAAGAGTATTCTAATGGACATAGTAGTTGCAGACATCCCACCTAAATATGGAATGGTGATATCTCGCTCATCGGGAGCAAAACTGCAAGGATCCTTGCAGTGAGATATGTCTTATGCCACCATATCTGTTTTTGGCCAACCAAGAAAATTATATAGAGAGACCTTGATGCAATACATGGTGAGTAGTGATGAAGAACCACAAAACTTTCCCATATACTCCATGCATTCAAATATGGACTCTTTTATCTTGTACAATGCAGAAAATGATAATAAGGAAATCACAGCTAAAGACCTGAAATATAGAACAACTGACAGTGAGAACATTTTTCAAGAGTCACTATGGCATCTAGACTTTGATGGGTCTGTCAATAAGTTAGGGGCTGGTGCAGGAGTGTGGATCCATAATATGGAGAATAATCATGTTGAGGGACATGCTTTTAGATTGAACGTCAAGTGTACCAATAACATGGCCAAATATGAAGCCCTAATTCTAGGGTTACAATTGGTTAGGAAACCTGGACCCAAAAGAGTTTCCATCATGGTAGACTCAGAGCTGATTATTAAGCAGCTTAATGGTGAATACTCTGTGAACAATCCTAGACTTGGTCAATATAGGGAAATTGTTCTAGACTTAATCAAAGACCTCGTGGAAACAAACTTTGTTGCCATTCCTACAAAACAAAAACATGCAGGTCCACAGTTTGGCCACTTTTGCTAGTACCTGTAAATTGTCATTTCAACCCAACCATCAGTACACTGCAGAAGTCAGACATACGCCTGTTATACCAAACAATCTGAAGTATTGGCAAATTTTCTCCCAAGATTCTCAGATTTATGATTTCATGAACAATGAAGGTGAGTTTCAAAATTGTAATATTGATACTGACTATACTGTAGACAATAATATAGAAAGTAACATAGATGTAAATATTTTAGATATAGTTAAACCAACTAAATTTACTAGACTAGAAATAGATAGTTTAGAGAATGTAGAGATTGAATAAATAATGAATGATGATCCTGAAATTCTTAATCTGAAAAATAGTTTTTTGCCTAAGGGATTAGTCCCTTTAAAAGATTTGTTTGACTCTAATGATGTAGCTAGGAAACCCAAAATGGAACCTTTGAGAGCTCACATAGAAGAGGTTAACATAGCAACTGAGGATAAACCAAAACTCATTAAAATATCAAAAGCCTTACCTCCAGAGGAAAAGGTTAAATACATCAACCTGTTTAAAGAGTTCCAGGATGTATTTGCCTGGAGTTATGAAGACTTAAAATCTTATGACACCAGCATAATCTAACATAAAATACCTCCAAAAGAGGATCATAAACCTTTCAAACAGAAACTTAGGAGAATAAATCCAGTTCTTATGCCCTCTATTGAGAAATATGTTAAAAGAATGTTTGATGCCCAAATTATAGCCCCCATTAGATACTCAGATTGGATTTCAAACGTAGTTACTACTAGGAAAAAGACTGGTGAAATTAGACTTTGTGTAGATTTCATAAATTTAAACAAGGTCTCACTAAATATAACTATCCTCTACCAAAAATGGACCACATCCTGTAGAGGGTATTAAGCTCATCCAGGATTTCATTGTTAGATGGATTCTCTAGGTATAACCATATCTTAGTTCAACCAAAGGACCAAGCCAAAACTGCATTTACTACTCCATGGGGTACCTTCATGTATTTGAAGATGCCTTTTGGATTAATGAATGCAAGTGCCACATTTCAAAGAGCTATGGATATAACTTTTGCCAAGGAGATCCATGACTTCCTAGTAGTATACAAAGATGACATCACAATCTTCTCTAAATATGATAATGAACACCTAGACCACCTAAGAAGAGTATTTATCAAATGTAGAAAATTTGGGATTTCTTTAAATCACAAAAAGGCACTCTTTGGTCTGGAAGAGGGAAAACTGTTGGGACACATCATATCTAAAGATGGGATTAGAATATATCCTTCTAGAATAAACACCATTTTGACCATTACCCATCCTAGAAACATTAGAGAGTTACAGTCATTTCTAGGCAAGATAAACTTTCTTACGAGATTCATTTCAAATCTAGCAGAACTGATTAGAGAATTAAATAACATGCTAAGAAAGAACTCGGCACTTAAATGGACAGTGGAGGCCAAACAATCCTTTGAAGCCATAAAGGAAGCCTTAACCAAAACTATAGTCCTGATAAGTCCTGATTTTAACAAGGATTTTATAATTTTTTCTTTTGCTTCAGAACACACCATTGCAGTAGTCTTGCTGCAAAAGAAAAACCAAGGATATGAACAACCAATTGCATTTTTTAGTAAATCCTTAAGAGATGCCACACTCAAATACAATATTATGAAAAAACAAGCATTAGCTTTAGTAAAGGCTATCAAATACTTCAAAGTATACATTATGTTTCTCACATTATTGCTTATGTTCCAAATTCTGTAGTTAAGGACATTTTAACACAAAATGGGCCTGAAGGGAAAAGAGGCAAATGTATTGCCACAATATTGGAATATGACAGAGATAAAGCCAACTAAGCTTATTAAAGGCCAAGGTTCAGCCAAACTCATGGCTCAATCGAACTGTCAAGCCCTTGATATAAACTTCATTAGTGCCCTTGATGATCAGGAAGAGATGACGACTCCACCGATCTGTGAAACTTTTATTGATTCACCCTGGTATGCAGATATTATATTTGTATTACAAAATTTACAAGTTCCTCCTGGTTTAACAAGAAATAAAGCTAGATTTTAAAAGACGAAGTCATTAAAGTATTGTATTATAGATAATGCATTGTTTTGGAAAGATAATAGTGGTATTCTTTTAAATTGTTTACTGAAAAATGAAGTTTATAAAATCATGCAGGGGATTGTGGGGGACACTTGTACTGGAAGACTACTATTGACAAAATCCCGAGGGCTAGTTTCTACTGGCCCACTTTGTTTGCAGATGTTAAGAAACATGTGACCTCTTGTCATAAATGCCAGATATTTGAGGGAAAGAGAAAACTTTTACCCTTGCCTCTTAAACCAATTTCTATTGAAATTCCATTTCAACAATGGGGGTTAGACTTCATTGGATAAATACACCCAGCCTCCTCAGCTCAGCACAAATGGATTCTGACAGCCGCTAACTATTTTACCAAATGGATAGAAACTATACCTTCTAGACAAGCCACAGACACTGTCATAATCTCCTTTCTAGAGAGTAATATCCTGTCAAGATTTGGATGTCCCCAGAAGCTCATTACTGATAATGAAACTACCTTTAAATCCAAGAGAATGATAGATTTATGTAACAAATACCACATCACTCTTCGCCACTCCACAACCTCTTACCCTCAAGGTAATGGACTTGCAAAATCATCTAATAAAAGCCTAGTCAATATCATTAAGAAATTGTTGGAAGATAACAAAAAGACATGGAACAAGAAGTTAGTCAATGCCTTATGGGCAGACAGACTAATTACCAAGAAGTCCATTGGCACATCTCCCTACTAGTTAGTATATGGGATGGATGCAGTTTTTCCATCATATTTGGGAGTGCTAGTGATGAAGATCATCCAGGAATTACATGTGGAACCAAATGATATTCAGAGAAGGATAAATCAGACCATACACCTGCAGCAGACCAGAGAAGAAGTATATGTAAAATCACAGGTAATCCAAGACAAAATCAAGAAGGTTTTTCATAAAAAATACTAAAGTAGATGATTTTTACATAAGAGATAAAGTCCTTAAGTGGGATTCAAGAAGAGAAGACAAAGGCAAGCATGGAAAATTTGATTTTTTGTGGCAAGGGCCTTATGTCATTTATGGCTACAGGGGCAACAATGCCTTTTTCTTGAGAGAGATAGATGGATCAGATCTACTAGGAGGACCTGTTAATGGTAGAATGCTAAAGCATTATTTTTCCACTGACTCACAATAGTTCACTTTACTTTGCATCATTGTGCATAACATTACAATGTGTAGATTGGATTGGATGGTAATCCTTGGAAGTTGAAGCCCGTAGAGAAGACCCTGAGCTTTGAAGGATTTACTATCAAAGCTATCAATAAAGCATAATCACAGAAGGGCAGTTCACAAGGTAACTTCAGTCACAATTCAAGGGCTACTGGTTTTTAGAGTTCTTGACATTCCACCAGGAAATGTCATCCCCATGTGGAGCCATTGTTAGAGTCCTATAGTGATAGGATTCATAATTTTCAATTGGCTGAGGTTAAGTCTTGTAATATCGTACATACCTTTGCTTTCTGCAAATGTTTTCCGTATTAAATTAAAAAATTTAAAGAGGGTATGTCCTAAAAGAAATATCAAAGGACAAAAAGAATAAGAAAAGATAAAAATAATAAAATATGAACCCCAAACAAAAACAGATCATGAAAGTGTGCAAGTCCAAGTGCCACTACTCTTTGCTTTACTATTTAAAATAATGGTTGTGTGCAGCTTGTCAAATATGCCACAACCCATGATAGTCAATTTGTTTAATATTGAATACATCATGCTTTGAATTTCATGTTTATAGTTAGAGAATAAAGATCTAGTCGAACAATTTAATCTTAGCAGATCAGTAGATAGGTAGAGAAATAAAAGGAGCTCATCAGTTTAATCTGAGCCCTTGGAAGATATAAGGTTAGAAGTAAATAGTTTGTTTTATAAAAGAAATAGTTTGTTTTATAAAAGAAAAAGGAAAGAAAAGGGTTTGCTAGCTTAAGTGCACCCAATAAAGTGAAGAAAAAATGTTAGGGTAAGTAAAAGGGTAAGTAGAAGAAAGGTTGCAGAATACAAGCTATTTGAGGCATAAGCACATCTATCATGTTTAATCATGTGTTTAAGTGTGTAGGAGCAGTTATGAAAGAAAAAGGATGCTCAGAAGTTCACTTGATTAACTTCCCCTATTCCAGTTCACCCCTCACTACACACTTACTAATTTCCCCTTTACCACTTCATTTCTTATGTAAACCCCTTTTCCCTTCATTTTTACCCTTCCCCCTTCGTTTCACACATTCCCTAGCAAAAAACCATCCAAATTGATTCCCCTACCCAAAAATCCCTTTTTTCCCTAGTGTGAAACCCTTTCCCCATGCAAAAAATCACTTTCCCTTGATTAATTTTCCTAAAAACCCACTAAAACCTCTTATCCTAACTATTATCCCCCCCCCCGGCATCACTTTATTAACTCCACTACAATAGAATTTTACCGACAAAACCTTGGCCCCACTCCATAAACCCGGATTACAAAATAACCCCGCATTTATCCATTGATTAATTACACTTAAGTGTAATTAACCCCTGGGCCCCGCTAATATCCTCCCCCAACTCCCTTCGTGCATCTTCGCCACGTGATGGCCATTGGATCTTCCACCCCTAGATCCTACGGCTCTCGCCCATATCACGCCCATTCATCTCCTGACCTTTACCAACCTGAGAGCACGCGATACAAGCGGTATTGCTTGGGCCCCCAAGGGTTACGTGGCGACACCACGTTAAGTCGTGTGCACTCGGGAAAATACCACCCATTGCTCAAAAGCAGTGCAATGGCTCCCTAAACGACTTCCCCAACAAAAGCAAAAAATTGTTCATTGTTCATTAATTCAATCTCATGCCAATTTCTAACCTTTCTCGGTTAAAAGCCTGCAGATGCCCAGTTTCACTCTTTTCGGTCATCTTCTCCTCGAAAACGTCCCAAGCCTTCCTGCGCTCCTCGAGCTTTTGCAACCAATTCTGACCACCAATTGCCTCCCGAACATGCTCAGGAAGCCCAGTTCAGCCCTCCAGTGCGCAACTAAAGCCACATAAAACTCTGCAACCACCATTCAAAACTAGTTTGCATCTCGCACCATAAATTCCAGGTATTTTAACAAAGAACCATAAAGGCCCTCTCAGTTTAAAACGTATATTGAATTCAAGAAATAATTAATTTAATTTAATTAATTTCCCTTTGAATTGATATTATTCCCCCCTAAAATACCAAAACCCATATCCTACAAACTTCCAATACCTTATGTCTGAACCAGACACATTTAAACTTCACTTCTAGAGTTGTATAAGCCCCATTTCCACATTTTATCACAAAGACGGCTACCTAGACCTCCCTAGATGTCAAACCAGTCTTAACCCCTCACATGGACATTGACCATTTGGCCCTGGCAAACAGGGATTTCCAAATTAAAGACACAACTACTCTAGGCCACCTTCTGAGAATCCACTACTGGAGTAAGGATAGGTTCCTAAACCATGTTGATGAAATCAAACTTTGGGAATCCAATTTGCCCAAATATACATTCCCATAAGTTCACCCATTTCCAGACATTATACATTTTTATCATGCCTGCTATACCCCTAGCCAAAGGGCTATTGTTGTGCCAAACCATGAGTTATTATTCACCATTACACCAAAGTCCATCAACCAGATGCTGCAAATCCAGCCTAGTCCTAATCTAACTCTTTTGTCCATTGGAAACCTGTTGGACCTGTACATCACACTGGACCCAGTCAAAATCAAACAAATTTTCCAAAATTTCATCATTTAGGAACGACATACTCTTATCGACATTCCGCCCTATGCTGCCACTATTTTTCAGAGGCTGGCAAGAGAATAATAACCATGCTCTCATGCATCCTAAGATGCACATTAGATGAGCATGTGGATGAGGTCATCATGGCCTTCTTGTCCATTTTCACTCCAAGCAAGCCTCATGTTATTATGCATGATTATGCCCAGTTCACTACAGACATAATGCAAGAACAATTCACTAGATTGCCCACTGAAAGAGTTTTCAAATACTCTTAAGTGTTTCTTCATATGTTCTTGTATTACCAAACAGATAATTTCCCTTTGAGGATCTAGAAATTGGACACCAAGGGAAAGGAGAGATTAGTCATCTACTGGACACCCTTGGTCCACAAGTTTTCCACATCATTCACCTACAAAGACTTCATAGACTCTTTCGTATACCAAGTCATGAACACGTTGACTTCTAAGACTCAGCCTAGAATCAACCCAGAGATCAAGAGAGTACTGAAATTGGCCAAGAATAGCAAGGTGGGAGATTGGTACTTATACGAAAACCACACCAAGATCAGGATTTATGGTTGTGAGCTAGCCCCCTATAAGTTACCAAAATACCTCCCTATGAGGATATTTTCTCTTGAGTACTTCAGACAAATCATCAGCTATGATGAGATCCACTTCCTAGCCTATAGGAAGAAAACATAGCTCAAGGTAAAGAACCAAATGGGCCCATTCGTTTGCAACAATAGAGAGGCTAGACCAGAGGCTGACAGGTTACTTCAAAAAATGAAACTTAGAAATAGTTTCATGTGGCACTATGACCCTCATGGGGTCATAAACAAGCTCAGACTCAAGGTCACGTTGGGAGCATACATCCACCACCCAAGACCTGACATTGAACAATTTTCTAACCATGATGAGTGGGTGGAGAACACCTCGATTGACATGGACAACATTGTTGTGGATGTAGAGAACACACTTATTGATTTGGAAAGACAATTTGATCACAACTCTTTCCTGCATGTTCCATAACAAGGGGAGCTAATGAACATTCCTCCTGTCATACAAACTCCACTAAATGAGGAGAAGAATCCTAAGAGGAGCAGGGATGAGGCATCTAGCTCTGCCATGGAGATTACTGACGAGTTAGTTGAGCCAAGCAAGAGGCCCAAGTTGAATCCTGTCTCTGAATAAGAGTATAACATTGCATCAGAGGAAATAATTGACACTGAGGCAATCAGACAAAAAGGTAAAGGATCAGTTGCATCAGAGGAAACATAACAACCCTCAACATCCAACACATAGTTGATAGATAGATAATAGAGTATGGAGATTTCTTCCTATGTCATGCCAACTGACAAGGAAAAGGATATAAAAGACAGATTTAAAGAGATAAAGATGAGGAATGAGAGACTAAAGGCAGAGACATATGCCCAATACCTCAAGCTCACACCACCAAACCAGACTAGACTGATGTCAGCCTTTGACATCAAAGAAGGAAAAATGCATGTTTCATTTTTGCAGCCTACTGTACAACAATCGAAGACCTCAGCAGACTACAAGAAGACAAATTTTGAGGTCTTGGCCAAGGATGTTCATCCCATTGATAAGATAGAGTTTCACAAGCAGGCTGGAGAAATGATCTACTCCACCCTCATGGCAAAGGCCATGGCTGCTTACAAGCTGCAAGATTCATTGGACAGTGTAACAACTTAGTACAAATAGGAGAGAGCCTCTTCACAGGCTAAAGACACTAGGATAAAGTCCTTGGAGGACTTGGTTATTGAACTGGGCCATGACCCAAGTGATGTTAAGGCCACAGAGAAACTGATCAAAAAGAAGAATGAGGACATAACAACCCTCAAGAAACAGCTCAAGTTCCCTCATTTGCAGCACCCACAGACAAAGGAAGTCTTGGAAAGCCATACCAATCATGAGGAAATGATGGACTTAGTGCTCCAACCGAATGACCAGTTCAAGGAGATGGAGAAAGAGTTGGATAGCTTGATTCAACTCAAACAAGCTAGTATTGATAATGCTCCTGCAACTGTCATTCCAACAATGACCACAGATGTACCTTCTACTTTGGTAGCAACATTAGCTCCCACTGCTCCAATGGCCACTACACTTCCGACATTTGCACCAACTACATCAGCAACAGGATCAACGGCAATAGCCTCCACAAGTGATGAAGCAAATAGGTTGGTCAAAGCAATGGAAGAAATGTCCATTCAGACCAATGAGATGAAAAAACTGAAGGAGAAAGTCACCAGCCTAGAGACATATTGCAAACTTGCCCAGATCATGCATAAAGAAGAACAACAAAAGGCTACAAGGATGAATGAAAGGATAAAAATCCTGGAGAAAGAATTGACATTGAGTGAACCTATTGGAAAGGCTAAAGAGCAACTGTGGGCCAATATCATTGACTTTGTCAATGATATTTGGCCATCCATCCAGGTCATTTTTGAACAGATTGATTTTATAAAGGAGGCTACAGAAGCCATTGAAAGGGTTAAAGCAGAAATTGGAGATATGTTAGAGGAAGCAACAAGAATCATCCACTTCCTCAACTCCAAGAATAAGTATGAACTACAAGAAGTGGAGATACCTAACAGGACAGGTACAATTCTGGAAGTCAGAAAAGTCCTCACTAAGAGGAATTTAATGTTGAATTTAGAAGATAAGTGTCAAAACATGCAACTAGTTGTTGACAGGTTCATGGCTAATTTCGAACTTTTGAAGGAAAAGGGATTACCTAATCCCTTAGTAATAAATGATAAGCTAATGACACAGACAGATTACAACAAGAAGCTCAAGGAAGTGGCTAGAGAATAGCTAATCACTTCATCCATGAAGGGCATGCCAACAGGCAAAGTGTTGTACCAAATTTTTGAAAACTTGTTTTACCTCCAACATGAGGTAAAACACTTGTTTATTAATAAGCCTACTTTTGCCAAATTTACAGAGGCAAATGAAATATACATAAAGATGCTCAATATCCAATTACGAGATGAGGAAATATGGGAAAAATTGAATGAATTATTGCAGTAAATATACAGTAAAATATAAATGTACAGTAACAAGTATAACAACACAGTAAAAGGGTATTGACATGTCAGCAAGGTTAAAGTGTATCAGATGAAAGAGTGTCAAATGAAAGGTTAAAGTAAAACAGAACATCCAACATGAAGACCAAACAACCAAGCAGCATAAAGGGCAAAAGATCAAAGAGAAAAGCCAACATAACCTAAATAACATGGACAACAAGTAGTAGTTCAATAGTTGTCTCTATCTTCTTGCAAGAAGATATTTCTTTTTTCCTAGATTAGTTCTCAATGCAGATTGAGATATTTTGTAATTCCTTTTGTATAAATACTTCATAATTTGAAGTATTAGGTGTGGATTATTTTACATTTGTAGAGTTATTTTGATCTTAAAACCTAAGGGTGATTGTACCATTTTCAAGTCAACAAACTGGAGCAAGTAATAAAAGCATTTCGCTACAGGATTCATGAGATGAGCCATTTGTAGTGAAGTATCTTCTTTGTGTGATTTTGTTACCTTCTTATGTGTTTCATAATCTTAAATGTGTTCTAAATTTGAATGAATTAACTGGAGTGAGAGAGTTTCTGTCTTGAGGAGTTATATCCTGGTCTGACATAGAGAATATTGCATCGCCTGCCTGTTGTCGTGCGAGACCAAAAGATTAGCAACCTTGTTGCCTTCCCTCTTGACATGATTGAAGGTGAGAGCTCTTCTGTTTTTTAACCATTGCTTAATAAGTTCTAAACGAGCCATTTTTTTTTTGAGGTCAAAAGGAAACTGGAGAATTCAGGAAAGTTGGGGAATCCGGTTTCGATCCCTGCGATGGCAATGGCGCTCAGCTCCCGCATCTGTCAAACCTCCAGAGACTCCAGAAGCAAGAACCCTGAATCCGCTCAACATGCATTTATTATCTTCGCACAGCCACGAATAAGGGCATCAGGTTATTTTGCTGCAGACAGTATTTAAAAGAAGAATCGAAGTGCGGATCCGGACGGATCTGTTGCATACGGTGGCGATTACAGATGATAAACCCCCGATCGACATAAAAGGGCTGGCTATGCATTTGAAATGTAGGCGGATTGAAGAGAAAGAGGCGAGCTCTGCAAGAATGGATGCCCTCGGCCTACGATTCCTGGTCAAGAACAGCCTGCTCCGAGCCGCAAAGGAAATGGATGCATGCAGGCGGATCGAATACACTCGGAAGATCGCAGACATCAAGAAGCAAACAACAGATCTGGAAGAGTGGCGGCAGATCGACAGGAGGGCTTGGGAGCCGCGGATTAATTTTATTCTCTGTTTGTTAAACAGAGGCATTGCCTGCGTCTGGACTAGCGAGGAAAAGAACTGGGTACACGGATCCAAACACCCCGATTACAGCGAAAAATACAAGAGTACTCCGATCTGCAAGGTATGCATCTTTAATACGCCCTTCCTAGACAGATTCCAGGGTTACTATGGCCATAAATATACAATGAACGAGGACGGCGAATGTGGATTCGCGGGGGCAACCAGATCTCTGTTGGTAGGAGGTATAAAACCCCATAATACCAGAAACACTACGGATCTACTAGATTGGACGAACAAGCATATAGATCGGGGTCTATACAAGGTTGATTCGTCAGATCTGAATCAAATTTTTGTCAGATCCGTTGAAGGCAGACACCACTGTGTACAAATCTGGAAAGGAATGGATGTCTTAGGGTTAAAAATGTTAATCCAGAACATATTAGGAACTCCGGCCATCCAGCAAAACCTCGTATTTTCCGGGCAATGTATGCAGGATCACCACACACTCCAGCACTACGGAGTTGCAAATGATTCAACCGTAACAATCAATCTGAGGCTGCGTGGTGGCTGTAAGGGAACCAGTTCAAAAACCACAGGGTCCTTCCGGGATGCAGTTAAAGGAAAGGAACCAATGAATCACAGAACAACACCTGCATCAGAGCCTCCAGGCCCATACATAGTTGAACAGAAGCAAGAAACACCTTTACTTACTGTGGAAATGCCGGAGGTAACAGACCTACACTCAGATTTATTACACAATGCAGTTATTTGCAGATTTAACGGTTATTGGCCCAAAGCAGATGTATTGCATCAATGGGTATTCACAGCATGGTCACCCAAATGTGAAATATACCTCAGCCCTAAAGGTTTCTTCATAGTCAGGTTTAACACTGAACTGGAACGAGACAGCGTCATAAATCAGGGGCCTTGGTTTTGGGGCAATGCTGGCCTCTTTATCACCCCCTGGTTTCCGGAATTTGATGCCAATACCATGGTTGTTTCGACAATACCTGTTTGGGTCAGGCTGCATAACCTCCCATTACATTTTTGGCACCGAAAAGCTTTAACAGCCATTGGGAACTCCTTAGGAAAACATCTCAAAACAGATGAAGACAGAACTATGAGGGGACTATTCACATATGCTAGAATATGTGTAGAGGTGGATCTAAGTCAAGGACTTCCTGATCACATCACACTGAGTTTTAATAATACACTGTGGACGCAAAATCTAGACTACGAGAACACGGCCTTCAGATGTCGTAGATGTATGCAGACAGGACACTTGCAAAATGCATGTCCATTGACTAGTAAGGAGCCAAGAGGGAACAGGAAACAGCAGAAAAAACCAAAAGGTTGGCAGAATACGGAACCACTGGAGGAGGAGGCACTAAACACAGAACCCACAGATGTACAAATGAGACAGGGGGAAGAGCCTAATGAAGGTGATAAAAAACCCAACGAGGAGACATATAACCAGGTATTGCAGCAAGACCTGCAATTGGAATTAAGCGGAGTCAAAAGAGCACACAGCCCAGAAAGATCGGAATCAGAACAAGAACAACCAGCGTATTCAGGTGAAAAACAACTGGCTGTAATTGAACCCTCTACCAGCACTGGAGTCTGGTGCAAAGTAGAAAAGAAAAAAGGCAGGAGAACATAGGCCTGCAAATCTGCATGTATTCCTGATCCCAGGAACTGGTTTTTGCCTTTTTGTGCTTTTATTTCTATATGCTGCCTAATACTACAGTTTCAGCCATTTTTGTCAGATATTAGATGACCCTGCGTGGAACATCTAAGTTTATGCACTCTATTTTGGCTTATGACATAGGTATCACTGTTGGGCACAGTGAACCAATCATAGCGATATCAATGTAATTTTCCAATCATAAATGAAAATTATAGATTTTTCCAGTGGAAAAAAGAATTAACTGGAGATATCACTAAAAAATTGTTTAAGTACACACTGTTTTGACAGTTAGTCATTTACATGTTTTCCTCTGATACCCGGATTTGAGAACCCTTAATTACTCTCCCATCCCGGCTGACCTCTTTCATTCCTTCTAGAGTCCGGCCTAGGGAACCCTTAATTGCTCCCTGGATCTGATTTAAAACCATTCCACCATTTAGCCTTTGAGATCTGCAGTAACTCATTTATCTTGCCCTTTAGACACTATTTTTAGAACTGAATCCAGTCTTGCCTGTCTGACATTCGACTCCATATCCCAATGGTAAAAGCTAAACCTCTATTCATCTAAGTAAAGTGATCCCGCCACCCAATTTTAAAAACAAAACCCAAGTGCGAGCAATAACTAGCCTAAAATCATCTTAACTAAAACAAAGTTAAATTGTAAAGAGAGAGCCCTCTCTAAGCATCAGGAAGGCTAGGTCCTGATCTCCAAAAGTGGTTTGTGGTTACCTTTGACTTTTCTTTCGTTAACTTCAAAACAAATATCAAAGTGATAACAATGTCATTTTGGCATTTTTTGCAATAACAGATTTTTTGGTGCATTTTAGGCTATGAAATTTCAAGGAGATCAAAGTGAGATATCTAGGTACATGTGCTCATAATTTCATATATTGGTTCATTATACTTTATGAGATATTCTATGTGAAAGTTAGGGTTCTTGAATGCTCCTGGAATCAATTTCAAATTGGTTATTTGGCGTATTCACTATAACTTATTTTATATGATGTTTTATATTGTGAAATTTTCAGAGCTGTGGAGACATATAGAAATGCCTCAAATAAAAATCTTAGACTTTGGTTCTCTATACTTTTGGAGATATTCCCTATGGAGATTAGGGCTCTTGAATACTCTTGAAGTCAATTTCTAACAAGTTAGTTTGGCATTTCCATTATCACTTATTTTCTAGGATGTTTTAGATTGTGATTTTTTCAAAAGTCTATGGAGACATATAAAAGTACTTCAAATAAATATTTTAGACTTTGGTTCTATATACTTTTGGAGATATGCCTTATGGAATTAAGGGTTTTTAAATGGTCCTAAAATTAGTTTCAAACAAGTCAGTTTGACAGTTTTGCTATAACATATTTTTTGGGAAGTTTCATACTATTTTTTTTTAGAAGTTTGTGGAGATATATAACAATACCTCAAGTAAAAATGTAGACATTAGTTCACTATATTTTCATAGATATGCCTTGGGGAATTTAGGGTTTCTGAATGGTCTTGAAATCAGTTTCAAACAAATCAGCTTGGAATTTTTGCTATAACTTCTTGTCAAGGACTTTCAAATCGTGAAATTTTCAAAGATCTAAGGAGACATACATAAGTACCTTAGATGAAAATTTCAGGATCAAATTTGCAAAATTGGATATGTGGCATGTTATATAATTTCATTCTTGGGAAGAGGCCAAAAACAACAAGATTTGGGGAGTTACCATAAATTTAATTTGGAGATTCAAATTTTCGTCAAACCTAGTGAAGAAAAAAGTAATAAAAAGACTCAATGAAGGAAAAAGTAATGAGAAGACTCGATGAAGGGGAAAATAATGAGAAGACCTAATGAAGGCACAACAAGGAGTAGACTTGGTGAATGTAGAAGTAGCAAATAGACCTTGTTAAGGCAAAAGTAACAAGCAAACTCAATGAAGTTAATGGGAATATTATCATCTTTTGAAGAAGTTATATGCATTAAATAAGAATTCTAATTAAGGGTTTTTGTTCAACCAAATGGATTAGTTTCTCTTGTTGTGTTGGTGCTTAGCAATGGCGATTGGTGTCTATGAACATTTGTATAGTGGGGATTGGTGTCTTGAGTAAGTTGGTTCCTAGTAATATTTGCAGTGGTGGGGGTTGGTGTCTCTAGTAGGTTGGTGCCTAAAATATTTGCAACTATGGGGATTGGTGTCTTTAGTAGGTTAGTGCCAACAAATATTTACAGTAGTGGGGATTGATGTCTCAAGTATATTAGCGTCTAGAAAGATATGTAAGAGTAGGTTGGTGCCTATGAGGGTTTATATAATGGTGATTGGTTTCTCCAATAGATTAATGCCTACAAAGAATTATAAAAAGAATCTTTGTGGTTTTTGTCCCAAAATGGTTTACATGTAATCCTTGCATTCCATGTTCTGCAAATGATAGATGTGATATGTGATTGTTTTCTTATGGTTCATGAATGTTTAGATAAGTAAAAATTGTCTTATATTAATTCACACCCCCCACCCACCCCAATATAAGTGTGTGATCAATAATAAGTATAAGAGTTGGTTCCTTCAGAAATAATCTAACCACTAGAATATAAGGACATATACTTATTTAATGGCTTTTGGCTTTGATATTTGGCAATCTATTGTTACTAGTTATAAAGCTCCGAAAATTCCACCAACAAATCAAGTTGGAAAGTAGGCTAGTGAAAATAATGTAAAATACATGAATGTTATCTTGAGTGGTCCATTAAAATCATAATTTGTTTAGGTGAGGCATTGTGAATTGGAAAAATAAATTTTGGACAAACTTTAAAATATCTATGAAGGTGGTGACAAGGTTAAGAAGGAAAAGCTCCAAAAGGTAGTTAGATATTTTGAAAATAAAGATGAAGAAATTATTACCTCCTATCTCCTTTGTGTGAATGAAACTGTCAACACCATAAGATGACTTCGTGAAAATGTTAAAGAATCAATGATTGTACAAAAGTTGTTAAGGTCCCTCCCCTTACGTTATGAAACTAAATTTTATGTATTAAAGAAATGATGAAACTTGATAAATTTACAATGGATGAATTACATGGGATTCTCACAACATATGAAATGAGGAGTAAGAAAGAGAATCCATCAAAGTGAGAAGCATCCTTCAAAGCTTCAAAGAATATGAAGAATAGAGAGAATGAATCAAGCGACAACTTCAACAATGAATTTGAGATAGAGGAAGAAAATTTTGTGAGAAAACTCAAAAAGGGATCTAACAAATACAAAGGTAAGTTGCCCTTTTGATGCTTTGACTACGGAATAGTAGGCATCTTGCAACCAAGTGTTCATATGCAAAATATGCAAGTAGTATTGATGAATAAGACCATGATGTAAAGATAGGAAGCAAATATCATCAACATAAAAAGAAACATAAACAAGACACACATGAAAAGAGGAAGAATTATTATAAGTGAAATAAGAGTTTCTACTCAAAAGGGGTTAGTGACTCATCTCAAGAGAGCATTAACAACAATGATAAAAAATAAACTCTCCTTATGAAAACCTAAGGTAAGATTGATGTCTTGTAAAATTAAGACAAAGGGAAATAAATGATGGATTTAGAAGAAGATGAAAATGTTGAAACAAATGGGGTGGTGGATCTTGAAGAATAACTCATTTGTGCCTTAAGTGAAATAAATAAGCTTAAGAAAAAGAATTTGAAGCAAAAGGAGTAGTTGAAAAAATATGAAGAGGAGGATCATGATGCAAAAGCAAAGATGTCACAAAGCCTTGAATAAATAGAAAACATTGTTATTGGCCTAAATATTCATCTAGAAGAGGCAAAAGGGACAGAAGAAGTGGCAAGAATCCAACTAGTGGAAAAGGAAGAAAATTGTGAGAATCTAGATGCTAAAATTGTTTCCTTAATAAAGGAATTGGAGAATTCAATTCCTTATTTGAATAGAAGCTTTAAGTTTGAAAATAATGATGACTTGAAGACAACCATTCTCCATCTAGAAGTGACCAATTCATAGCTAAATAATGAGTTTTTCCATTTGCAATCCGACATTGATGAGCTTCATGAAGAAGCTACTCCACTTCAAGAAGATAACAATCACATGTTTGATGCATATTGAGATTTAAAGGAAGATTATGATGCCTTAATGTTGTAGTTCACAAAGAAGGATGACACCATTTATTGACAACTACAAGTTGAAAATAAAGTTGTTGATGAGATGCCAGGCATATATGCAATACAAACATTTGTGAGAAAGATGATGTCTTTCCTTTTGATTCATCTAAGGCATTATTAGTCACCAATGATGTTTCTCCCAATTTTGAAAAACACACTACAAGTATTGGATCTATACTTATAAGTAGAATGGGATACGATGGTGGTGGCTTTAGAAAGAATGGACAAGGTATTGTTTCCCTTATTGCTCCCGAGACAACAACATTTAGAACAAGAATTGGATATATTATTATTGCCTCATTGCCTACACCTAACCCTATCAAATCTAAGGAAGTGAAATTTGTTGCAAGTGGGATTTAGAGTAAAGAACAATCCCTTGCGCATTGTGAGGAGGAGATTGATGATTTGGTTATTCCAACAATTAAGAATGTTGGTGGTGAGATTGTTGATATGTTAGTTTGTTTAACTCTTGTTCATAAATTAGATCTTTACATAGCTTTGATAAACCAACACATTGTGCTGTGAAACTCTTCTCATCGTAAAAATTAGAGACATTTCTAGGAATCAAATTTCTTGGAATATTGGTGATCATGCTTTTAGATCTTTGCAAAAGCACCGTCAAAGGATGAATCATGGATCAGTGCCAACTATTTGAATCAACTTTAGATGGATTAGTGGATGCTCATGGAATGCTTTAGAAATATTCCTAGTGGAAGTTAGGGTTTCTAGATGGTCCTAGGATCAATTTCAAACATGTCAATTTGAAATTTTCACTAAAACTTATTTTATGGGATGTTTCATATTATGAAATTTGCAGAGTTTTTTGGAGACATAGAGGAGTACCTTAAATAACAATTTTAGACTTTGGTTTGCTATGCTTCCAGAGCTATGGCCCATGGAAGTTAGGGTCTCTAAATGGTCATGAGATTAGTTTCAAATAAGTTAACTTGGAATTTTTGTTGTAACTTTTTTTTTTAGACTTTTCATATCGTGAATTTTCATAGATTTGAAGAGACATACAAAATTACCTCAGGTAAACATTTCATAATTAGATTTGGAAAATTGGATATGTGGCATGTTATACAAGTTCATTATTGGAAAGAGGTAAAAAACAAGAAGCTTTGGGAGAGTTACCATAGATTTCATTTGGAGATTCAATGTAGAAGTAGTGAAAAAACCTAGTGAAGATAGAAGTAGGGCACATACCTAGTGAAGCAAGAAGCAAGAAGCAAACATGGTGATGGGAGAAGTAGAAAGTAGACTTGGTGAAAGTAAGGTGAATGTTACCATATTTTGATGGAGTTATGTGCACTAAAGAACAATTGTAATTGAGGATGGTTGGTTAACCAATGGGATTGGTATCTCTAGCTAGGTTGGTCCTCAATAGTGGGATTGGTGTCTCCGGTAGGTTGCTGCCTATGAAAATTTGTAGTGGTGGGGATTGGTGTCTAGAGTAGGTTAGCTCCTATGAACATTTGTAAAGGTGGGGATTGGTGTGTATGAGTATTTGCAATGGTGAGGATTGGTGTCTTAAGTAGTTCGATGCCTATGAATATTTGTAACAACAGAATTGGTGTCCCTAATAAATTGGTGCCTACAAATATTTGTAGTAGCAGGGATTGTGTCTCCAGTAGATTGGTGTCTACAAATATCTGTGTTATCAACCGGGCTGGAGCAGGTTGGGTTGTGTCAGCCTTTCAACCCAGTGTAATTATTTCAAACCAACTTTTAATTAGAAGTTAGCCCTTCCAATTTGAGAGGGATCTCTCAATATTTTTTAAGGATGCAGATGGCTAACTCTGGTTTTCTATTTGATTTTTCAGGGGAAAGAGTGTGAGGGCAGCCACCATTGAGCATGGAGTCAGTCAAAGAAAAACAACAATAAACAACACTATTTTATGGAAACATAGGCATCTTTGGTTTGCTAAGGTGGATAAGGACATTTACAGTAATCACAACAAATTGAAGGGAGATGGAGTTGTTTGACAGATTTCCAAGTAATCAACAAACTATGAAAACTAATAACAACAAAGGAAAATGATAAGATGGGACTGAAATCGAAATGAATCTTAGGTTAAAACATAATTGTTGAAAACTGTATTTTATATTAATTGAAAACAATACAACAATGGTTCTCACATCATCGATCCCCCTTTACAGAGTCGAAAATCTACATATTTATATGGAAATATCTCTTTACATAATCTGCCACCTAGGCTAGATTCAATTGACAACTATGAGATATAATCCTATCTGATTAATAAAACTTTGAGCCCTTATAGGAATTTGTGTTACTACAGAGTCTGAATACAAATGGGAGTCATGTGGACTGTTACAATTAATTTAAAGTGTGACACTATATTGGTGGAAACTCGAACATCTGGCTCTTTGAATCTGCTATGTTGTTTTATGTTGAAACGTGTTGAAAATGCCATTATTGTTTATGTGTCTTGCTGCTTCTTTTCTCTGTGTTCCATTTAATAACCATGCTAGTAAATAAATGCTAAGAAATACTCTCGTTGTCTCATGGAGCGGAAGCAGAATTGACGTGTTGATCTGGGCAGTTGATCTAACATAGGAATCTCATTGTGGTCCAATTTAATAATGAAAGTAGGGGGGAACAATTCTCTCGAATTGTGAAGGGATGAACGTGGAGGGGCTATGTGGCAACTGGGCGTTGGAGGAAAAGAATATAATCACGATAGGAATGGATGTGCATGGCAGAGTTGGCGCATGCGGATGGAGGCTGGGAGCTGACATGAAGGTGGGGTCAGGATTGTTGGTGGGAAGTGATAAGCAGAAGGAGCTATGTGGTGGTAGGGGAGAACATAGCCGGGGGGGTCCGAAAAGGATTTAGAGCCATTGTATGAAAAAAAGATCACGATTGGAGGGGTGAAGTGTGTGGTGTTTACCATGGGTGGGGGCGACATCTTTTTAGATGCATTTTATGTCACTTTGCGTCTGGGAGTGGGTTCTGTTTTATTGCATCAGGGGTAGTGTAGGTTTAATGTTTAACCATGGGTGGACCTGGGAACTTATTGGTGGAGGAGTGAAATCGGTGGATTGGAAGGGTTTTGTGATATCGGTAGAGGAGTGGTGACGATTTTATGCGATATCTCAATCGGAAGGAAAGACTTGTGATTTGCAATATCGCAATCGCAAGCGGAGGAGAAACACAGGTGGATATGGTTTCGCAAAAGGGAAAGGGCCGATTGCGATATAAACTGCAGGTCCCAACCTTCAAAAGGACTGCGCATGCTTATTAATGTTATGAAGTATTTCAAAGGGGAATGTGGAAATTTGGCTAGAGTTGGAATGGGTGAATGCAATTAGAGTAGGAATGGGAAACATGGCTAGAGTAGGAATGAGTGAAATGGGATGAGAATATGGGAATATGAGAATTTCTCCAAAACAAAAAGAATGGACATGTTCTTCCTCCTTAATCTCCAAATATAAAGCACAACAACCTCTTTCAGAAAAACAACAGATAGATGAAAAGATCAATGGTGGAAAACCTTGACTAATAAAACTAAAATTTATTTTAGTGAGTTATCATGGATAACATTGGCTCCAATGGGGATGTTGCACCCTTGTGGTGCAACATGGAACTAGTAGACCAGTTGCCTGACCATTTGGCTGATCCTAATATGAAGACTACATCAAACCCACTTCACCAAACTGAAAAGAAAGCTGCAACATGTAATCTAAACCCGAAGGAAATGCTTGGCCAACAAGGTTATTTATGTCCTGTTCTAACATCTGAAAATTCACCTCCTTAATTCAAGCAATATAAAATCTCTAGTATAACTAGGCAAAGAGCTGATCCAACACCTAGGATTCTCGATTATGCTTGAATAAAATTAGTAGTGGATCTGATATGGGCAACTCAGAATAAAAAATAAATCCATCTCTTGAGCTTACAAATGAAAGAAACTTCACCTTCATTGTTGACTATAATAGACTTGTGGTAGAACTCATCTTGAAAATCTTCAAGCTACTGATCTGCAAGCAGTGGAGTCACCATGAAACTTCGATCTTCAATATTCTTTAAGAGTGAAGTTGTCAGGGTAATATCACAACCTTCAGAACTTTTGATTTCTTTTTACCCTCAAGAATCCGAAAGGTGAGTCTCAAAGAGAATCCTGGAAAAAGGAGATTTTCGGCTCCTGATAGACGCACCAAATTTTATCAACCGGGCTGGAGCAGGTCGAGCTGTGTCAAACTTTCAACTCAGTGTAACTATTTCAAACCAACTTCTAACTGGAAGTTAGCCCTCCCAATTTGAGAGGTCCCTCTCAATATTTTTTTAAGAATGTAGATGGCTAACTCTGGTTTTCTATTTGAATTTTTAGGTGAAAGAGTGTGAGGGCAGCCACCATTGGGCATGGAGTCAGTCAAAGAAAAACAACAATAAACAACATTGTTTTATGGAAACTGAGGCATATTTGGTTTACTAATTTGGATAAGGACATTTACAGTAACCATAAAAAATTGAAGGAAGATGGAGATGTTTGACAGATTTCCAAGTAATCAACAAACTATGAAAACTAATAACAACAAAGGAAAATGACAGGATGGGACTGAAACCGGAATGAACCTCAAGTTAAAACAAAATTGTTGCAAACTGTATTTTCTATTAATTGAAAACAATACAACAATGGTTCTCACATCATCGATCCCCCTTTGCAGAGTCAAAAAACTACATATTTATAGGGAAAGGTCTCTTTACATAATCTGTCACCTCAGCTAGATTCAATTGACAACTGTGAGATCTAATCCTATCTGATTAATAAAACTTCGAGCCTTTATAGGAATTTTTGTTACAACACAGTCTGAATACAAATGGGAGTTGTATGGATAGTTACAATTAATTTAGAGCGTGACATTGTATTGGTGGAAACTCGAACATCTGGCTCTTCGAATCTGCTGTGTTGTTTGTTGTTGAAACGTGTTGAAAATGCCATTACTGTTTCTGTGTCTTGCTACCTCTTTTCTCTGTGTTCCATTTAATAACCATGCTGCCAAATAAATGCTAAGAAATACCCTTGCAATCTCACAAAGCAGAAGCGGAATGGACATGTTGATCTGGGGAACTAAATTTAACTTGGGAATCTCATTGTGGTCCAATTTAACAATGAAAACCAAGGGGATTGATTCTCTTGAACTGTGAATGGATGCACATGAAGGGGCTACGTGGGAGCTGGGAATTGGAGGAAAATAATACAATCGGGACAGGAATGGACGTGCATGGATGAGTTGCCGCATGTGGATGGAGGTCGGGAGCTGATGTGAAGGGGGGGCAGGATCATTAGCGGGAAGTGATAGGTAGAAGGAGCTACGTGGCAGTAGGGGAGTGGAGGTGAAGCAAAAGTGGAGGGTGACGTGAAGCGGAATTGTGGGTTATAGAGGGAGGAGTGAAAACCACTTTCGAGGGGGGGTTCGAGCAGTTTATGGTATTGGGGGGGGGTGTGGTGTTGAAATCATAAGGGGAGGACACGTAGTGGCGGGGAACCGTTTTTCAAAACCGCCCCCTCTCTGTTAAAGAGAAACATAGTGGTGGGTCCGAAAAGGCTTTAGATCTGTTGGATGAAAAAAAGATCGCAATAAGAGGGGTGAAGTGTGAAATTTTTACCACAGGTGGGCCTGACATCTTATTAGACGCATTTTATGAAATTTTGCGTCCAGGAGTGGATTCCATTTTATTGCATCAGGGGTAGTGTAGGTTTAATGTTTAACCGTGGGTGGACCTAGGGACTTATCGGTGGAGGAGCAATATCAGTAGATCAAAAGGGTTTTGTGATATCAAAGAAGGAGTGGTGGCAGTTTTATGCGATATCGCAATCGGTGGGAAAAACTTGCGATTTGCAATATCGCAATCACAAGCGGATATGGTTTCGCAAAAGGGAAAGGGTCGATTGCGATATAGACTGCGGATCCCAACCTTTAAAAGGACTATGACATGCTTATTAATGTTATGAAGTATTTCAAAGGGGAATATGGAAATGTGGCTAGAGTTGGAATGGGTGAATGCGATTAGAGTAGGAATAGGAAACACAACTAGAATAGGAGTGAGTGAAATAGGATGGGAATATGGGAATATGAAAATTTATTCAAAGCAAATAGAATGGATCTGTTCTTCCTCCTTAATCTCCAAATATAAAGCACAACAACCTCTTTCAAAAAACAACAGATAGATGAAAAGATTATTGGTGGAAAACCTTGACTAATAAAACTAAAATTTATTTTAGTGAGTTATCATGGATAACAATCTGTAAGAGTAGGTTGGTTCCTACCAGGGTTTGTACTAGCAGGAATTGTTGTCTCTAGTAGGTTTGTGCCTACAAATGTTTGTAATAGTAGGTTGGTGCCTAAATTTTTTATGAGAAGGAGTTTTGTGGTTTGCTCTCGAAGAGGTTTCCTCGTAAATCTAGTGTTCCATGTTCTGCAATTGACATATGTCATATACGATTGTTTTCTTGTAGTTCATGAATGTTTAAATACGTAAAAATTGTCTTATACTAATTCACCCCACCCCGTCTTTGTATAAATGTGTGCTCAACATGGGATTCACCTCAAACTATGTGCTTACTAAAAATGTCGTGCTCATCCAAAAGAAACAACAATCTATTTGTTTTTCAATTTGTTTTTCTAGAACTCTATAATAATGGGGTTAGATATTTGTTAGCTTACCTGGAAAATACAAGTTTTCCCTCTATTTTTGATTTGTCAAAATCATATAAAGCACACAAAAAGGAGCATATGCAATAAAGAAAACACTTTCTGCTTTATTTTTTATCTGTTAAAGTCACATAGAGTGTATGACAAAAAGCATACAAAGATTGGAAAGAGTAGCGAACTGTGAATAAAAATAGAAAATTGAAACATGAATTTTGTAAAAAAAATTAAGAAAATGGCGTATTTTGATTGTATTGATGGAAAACCCATTTATTAAGAAAACATACATCTTTTTGGATGAAAAGAAAAGTGTTCTTAATTGAAAGCAATGCTTCAAATGCAATTGAATAGTTTGCTCAAACTAGACATGTATGGACATAACATATCTCAAAAATGCAGTAAAGTGGGCTCAGATCTCAATCAACAATGCCTATACAAACTTAGCTTTGATACCATGTTTTGGAAAACAAGTTATTCCACATAAGACGAACACCTTTAACAACGACTCAAACAACCAAATCAAATATCATAACACTGGTATTTTTACATGGTTAAATCCTATAAAAGGGAAACAATCCACGACCCCAACTGACATGGCCACTTGAGCCAATTTTACTAATACAAAAGAAAATTCATAGATAAGAGAGTTTCTCACAACTAGTCATCAACAATGACCATCCATGCTCTTTAAATAAAGATCATGGACCAAGTTGGTGCTAAGCTACAAATCAATAATCGTTAATATCGAGGAGAATATTAGTTGTGGGATCACTATATGTTTAAAACTTATCATGATTGTTATATTACAATGAAACTAATGCATACAAAAGAGATGCAATTTTATCTAAAGACACATAAAACCAAGTTGATCTTAAGTATCCTAAGTGTTTAAATATCTTAACAATAAAATGTGAGATGTTGAAACTAGAGTAAAGTAAGGTAGAATAGAGAGAGAGATCTAAGCTGAGGCTTGAGAAACCCTCAACCCTAAGGCCAAAAGCTGTTATGAGTTGGAGATGTACAATTGGAGAAGAACCAAGAACAAAAAGAACCAAAAGAGAGGAGGTAGGTTTGTCATGGAATAGGTCCATCTCTCCTAATATACTCGGCTGAATGAAGGAATCTAACTATAGTGCAATTTCTAGAGTGAGGATGGGTGGCATGCTTGGATTGTCCATTGTGATGCTATTTGGAAGAGGAGGTTCTCTATTGAGCCTTTGGGGATCTCATCCATCTCTTGGGAAGGGATTTGATTTGGTCACGTCACTAAAATTTCACAAGATAGGGTAAGGTCCCACAGATGCTTACTTATTTGGAGTCCAAAGTTATGCTGATATTGGCCCGCCTCTTAATGCCCCTTCCTGAGAGTAACACCATGAAGAAGGAAGTGATCTATTGGGCAGTGTCCAATAGAGTAGGATACTAAAGAATATGGGCTCAAATCTAGAGGGTATCTTGCATGTATAAGGCTAAGCATCTTTGGAAAGATAATTTGATGGAGCTAGTGAGGGTTTGAGTCCCCGTGAATAGGAAATGGAACCTCCTCTTGACCTCAAAATAGATGGAGCAACAAAGATGAAGTGATCTTAATCTTGACCAACCTTTTGAGACTCATTCCTTTGGCTTTAAACACCACATGTCCATGACCTCTAACAACCATCCTAATCTTCTTGTGCTCACCAATGAAATTTGTTTCTCATCTATCGAAATAAATAAGAGTATTTTAGCCCTTCAAACTATTCAAAGAACTTTCCCATGCATAGTGTTACAAATCCATTTAGGCACATCACTCCCAACATTCAGATCAGTGCTATTAGGTTTCATCAAACCCTAATCTAGTTGTTACATGCCCTAGACAAGTCATCACTTTGAATGCCTCCTTCCCTGAAAGTTTCTTGGCCTGAAGCCCACCAGAAATGCCTCCTTGAGGGGCCAACACAACCTTGGTCAGGGGTAAATGCACTTCAGTGCAGGTAGTCCCATGTAAGGGTGCATTTCAGTGCACCTAGGCCCACTTTGACCTACGTTGGGCGAGATTGAGCGAAATCCTCATAGGGTTCTGGGAATATTCTTATCTTCTAGAGCCTTCTAGAAGATTACCACACTTATATCTCCTATGAGCTCGAAATTGGATAGAGAATGAGTTAAGTAACCTCCTATCCTCTCATCCCTTCCTCCATGGAAACTAACTTTAAGTTTGGAAGGCCATTCAATACCCTCATTTATGACCAAACCACCTCCATTTTCCTATAAATTGAGCACTCATGTAAGTGATCAAGGGCTAGACTTTGAGAATTTGTAAGGAGATACTATTGGTGTAAGGTTTGAGATTGTAAGCAAGTATTGTTATGCTGCCAGAGTGTTATGCTTTTGATGTGATTTTGGTTGGAACCCAAGCTAGAAGAGTGACAATGGATCAGACTTCATGGTTGTAATTCTTCCTTCTATTTAATAAAGTTGTTTACACCTTTTCCCATATTCTTGTCTTTATGTATGATGATTATATGTGTAAATTATTTCGATTCCATTTGCTTATAGTAGATAGATCTCTTGCTTTGATTGGTTTTTGTCCTCTGTTATGATTGTAGGTACTTGTCGAGCGGATTAAGTTAGAGAAGGAGCGACGAGAGCCATACAAAGGAGACAAGGAGAAAGCGAAAGATAACAAGTAGGTCCCTTGTCTTATTTATCTTCTACAGAAAAAGGTTAAGCACTTTAAACATGTTGTTCTAGATGTAGCTACCCACCTAGGGAAATTGTGTTTATCTGTAGATGCAAAATTCCACATAACAAATTAGCAACTCTGTTGGGGAACGATCATTGTTCTTGGTAGTTTACCTTCATCTTAGTACACCCTAGTCGACTTTACTTGCCTCCATTGATCTTATTTCAGCCTTTTTGAAGTGTTTTTGGTCAAAAATTGTGTTTGAATGTCCCTTGAATGACCTCTCTGGCACCAGCGCATGCTTGGTCTGGACATAATGCGTTGCAGAGCACCCTTGGCTTGATGACAGTGCTCTAAAGTGCACTGTCTCCCATTCATGTCTATGCTGATACTCCTTAGGTTAAAAATCCCACCTTTGGCTTGGTTTTTTCCAAAGTTTCTTTTGTTTTTGCTGAAAGATTAATGATTACTGTGTCTCTGAAATCAATTTGTATTTCTCTTCCTAGCCCTACTTTGGCCTTGATTGTTTAGTGTTTTTTAAATGATTTATTTATCACTATCAATTCATTGTCAAAGTTAGTTTATAGTCGATTAATCTTTGTTCAAAAGAAAGCATCGTAAAAGTCTTCATTTCTTTTGAAAAGGAACTGTCGTAAAGTCTTCGTTCTTGCAAAAAGATTGATTGATTGTATGTGCATTAATTTCCTTTTGTTCATCTCAACATTAAGGGAATTGAAAACAAAAACTTGCATCGTGCATTGAAAAAGTTTGTGTGTGCTCATAGGAATAGTTTAGGGAAATTGCATTAGATGTGCTCTTTGTTCTTTGATTAAAAGAAGTTGATTGCTCTATCCCTACTAGCTAAGGTTTTCATTGTTAAAATTGAATGAAAAGGATGCTTATCATATTAGTTGCATTCTAGGAATTTCAAAGACATCACATGGTGAACCTTGAAAGGAAAATTCTTAATCAATATCAACTTAAAATTAACCTCAATTAACCTAATGGAGCATTGTAACTTAACGCATAACATTTAGAGGTCTAGGTTAGAGACGTGTTTCGGCGTCATTAAAGATAGCAGCTGTCACTAACTTGTTTGCGATACATTCTGAGTGTGATACCTCATTCCACGTATGTAAGTATATCGTAGCTCGTCCACATACCTTTGGGTATATAGGGCGGTGTTACAATACGTAAAGTATAAAGGAATGCTCTCACTATGCAATTTCACATTAGACAGCTCTAACACGGATTGGGCCTCCACGTACTTTCAGGTATATATGGGAGGACTACATTAGGTATCCATCCTTAGGTAATTGAGTCGGCCGCCTTCTACACTGTGATACACCGAGCACAACATTCGGGGAGATTGCCTGCTCGTACTTCTCGGTTCGCCGAGAGGTATTCTGCAGTTCACAGTTGCTTGGTAATCCTTTTGCCTAGATTATCCCTCTTTTGTTTTGTTATGTTATTATGATTAAAATCAAATTAATTGATCGCGGATAACATCCTCCACACTCACTCTTAGTCGATCTTAGGTTGAAACATATGGCAGCAACTCCAGAATTCACCGATCAAGGAATTCCTTTTGAGGGGAATCCTAGTCCTTTTCCTCCTTTCAAAATATTGGTGCTCCTTATATGGCTACATTGTCCCTTTCGGGATTTACCATTGGCTTTCTAGTATGGTTGTTTTCAACCTCATTTGTTCAAAATGTCTCGATTTCTCTGCAATCGAGTACTCCTCCAACTGGACAAATCAACCTCCAGTTGATCCTAAAGTTGACCCTTTGCCTTCTTCCTTGGTTTTTTCTTCCTCCCCTTATTCCTCTTCGCCCAGTGAAAGTATTGACACTAGTAACCAGGTGGCTAAGAAGAAGAAGAAAATTCAGCAGGGGGGAAACCAAGCAACCATTGCTTTGAATGCAACTTCTGATGAGAAACCATCTAATAAGCCTCACAAAGTTCTATATCCATGCAAACTTTGTATGGGAGACCATCTTCTTCGAAATTGTTCTAGTATTCCTCAGATCTTAGAAGAATGGTATTCTCGTTCACATCATCCTATGTCATCAACTTCTGGAGATCATGCTGGTGACACACCATCAACTAGTGGTAGTAAAGTTCATGGAAATAAGGGCAAAGTTAAGTTTCCCTCTAGGTTATGTGAAGGGAATCACCCCATTCAACTTTGTCCCTATCTGGATGAAGCCAAAAAAGTGTTGGATAATCATCCTGCTTCTCTGCAACGACTTCCATTTGGTTATAGGAGACTCTCCCTTAATCCTTCACTAGTTGATAAAGTGATTGAGCCAAATCAACCATTTGTCAAACCCACTCTCTCTGAATGTGAATCCCATGAGTCTATACCTGACCAATCACAGGTCGAGGAAACAGTTGACCCGATTTCACCTTCAATTAATCGTACCTTTCGCGAAGCAAGTGAATATGATACCACTCAGGTTCTTTTTGTTTCTTCAGATTCGAATGAGCTTGGAGGCAACCCTCCTGTTCCATTAAGACAGGAGGAAAATCCTCCCGTTCTCATAACTCAAGGGGGTAATTCTCCCGTTCTTACGATACCCCCTCCAAGTAGTTTGGTCACTTCCTTTGATTGGAATCGAATGGCAGGATGTCATCTTCCTTCTTATGTGCCTATCCAAATCATAGTATAGGTTTGTAATATGATTGTACCTAGCACTATTATAGATGAAGGTGCATTTGTGAGTATCTTTTCCTCAACTGCTTGGCAAATGCTTGGTTCACCGCCACTTGTGTTAGTTACCCAGAATCTGTTGGCTTTTAATAGAGGAACCAGTCAACCATTAGGGATCCTCCCTCAGTTGTCTATTACTTTGGGAGAAAAAATTGTTTATCTCAATGTGATGGTAGTCCCAGGCCCTTTAGATTACAATTTACTTCTTGGGCGCGACTATGTTTATGACATGGGAGATTTTGTTTCAACACTCTTTCGAGTGATGTATTTCCCGCATGAAGGCAGAATTGTCACCATTGACCAGCTTTCATTTCCCAGTCCAAATATGGCTTCCAGTCAACCATATTCCCTAAATGGTCCTTTTGTCCCAATGGTATCTTCCCCGCCACAAGTTAATTATGTGGCAAACCGTTCCATGCCTACATCAACGAACGATCAATTTCGTGATGTTGTACATTATGTATTGGGGGCATTGGAACAAGATCTCTCCTTCCAAATCATTGTTCTCCCATCTGATGAGAATCTCTTGGAAGTCATGACCTCTTATGGGTCGTGATTAAGGAATGTGAGCATGGTTCCTTGTCTTGTGTCAAGCTCATTAAAAAATGAAACAAGGAATTTGAGGATAGTTCCTGGTCTTGTGTCAACCTCATTAAAAAATGAAATAAAGGGTATGAACATAGTTGTCTTGGGTCAAGCTCGTTAAAAAATGAAACAAGAAATATGAGGGTAGTTCTTTTATTGTGTCAACCTCATTAAAAAAATGAAACAGGTCCTAGAAAGTGACTAGTGAAGGATTAAGGGTTTGACCACTCAGATGAGCATTCTAGGGCCAAGCAGATAGTGATAATGGAAGGAGAAAAACCAAGGCTCATCTGATGGAAGAGGCTAATAGTTCTTTTACTGTGTCAAGCTCGTTAAAAAATGAAACAAGGACCCCTGGAGCAAAGTTCCAACTCGAGTCTTTGATTAGATCTCGTAAAATCCCATTCACTTGATCTCGTAAATGAACCTTCATTCCATCCACCTGATAGCCACGAGTAGTCTACTTAGGTGAATGCAATGAAGCTTGGGGGGCATTCACCTAGAATCGAGTCATCCTGCTGGGGGCATGTAAATGAATCCAATCATAGTTTTCCATTTCAAGCTTGTGTAAACATGAAACAGAATCCAACCATAGTTCCCTATGGTTCAAGCTTGTGTAAAAATGAACCCATCTCCATTTTAACCCTCGTGATTGTCATTCAAACAGCCTCTTCCATTAGATGAGCCTTGGTTTTTCTCCTTCCATCGTCATTATCTGCTTGGCCGATCATACACTTTCACTTGGTTGTTTTACCCTTTTTGAGGAACAGTTGCAATGAGTGGTCATATTAGCTAGCCTCTTCACATAAATCAACATGTTTTGAGAAGTTCCAACATCACCAGAACTAGTTGCTATCCTAGACACCACTCGTGTAAAGTTTCAAGCTTGTGTAAACATGAAACTGAATCCAAGCATAGTTCCCTATGGTTAAAGCTTGTGTAAAAATGAACCCATCTCCATTTTAACCCTCGTGATTGTCATTCTATCAGCCTCTTCCGTCAGATGAGCCTTGGCTTTTCTCCTTCCATTGTCACTATCTGCTTGGCCGATCATACAGTTTCACTTGGTTGTTTTACCCTTTTTGAGGAACAGTTGCAATGAGTGCTCGTATTAGCCAGCCTCTTCACATAAATCAACATGTTTTGAGAAGTTCCAACATCATCGGAACCTATCCTAGACACCACTCGTTCCTCAAAGTGGAGTCCTCTTTAAGCTATTTTCAGATTCTCGAAATATGAAAAGATTGTCAAGCACTTGTCATTTTCAGCTCGTTAACGGATTGGAAAAGACATCTACTCAGTATAAGTTTAACCCTTTTCCAGATTGAGATAGATTATTTATGAAAAAGGAATACGTTGATTAAACATGGTCAATAGGTTCTCTCTTGTATTGTTTTACGCTTTTTCGGACTTGAGAGACAAATATACGAAAAAGAACTTGTGGAGTTTTCTTTTTGTCCATTTTCAAACTCTCTAAACATGAAAAGGATTGAATTATCATTGTCGTTAGACTCGTTAAAACATCAAATAGTGACAAACTTGTCCATCATGACAAGACCGAGTTTCACCTTCGCTAGACTCATTAAAACATCACATAGCAATGGATTCACCCGAAGGGTGGAATTATAGAACAAGCATATGTTATCCTCCTCAAGCTTGATAAAAATAAAGAGGTATTGGTTAGCAATAACTGGGGAAATGGGAAAATGGGTAAACCACTTTACGGCAACAGGTCGCTCTTGAACATGACACTTTCACTTCATCATTGTGACTATTTGGGTTGGGTAATATGCTTGATGGTCATCATATCTTGGTCTATCATACCATCCATTACTTTGGTTTTGGGTCAATGTTGCCAATCCATTCAGTGTCGCTGACATGTTCAAGAGAAGTCACTCCATTTAAATTCATCCTTTGCAATACTCATAAACCTTCATTTTCATGACCGCCAATCCTAAACCTTGTGTCGTCAGTCACATTCCGTCTCCAAAAATCATTACACTCGTTTTGTGTCGTTGATGTGGGATACATCAAGGAGTTGCTTCTTGTCAACATCAACACATTATCCAAGAAGTTGACTTAGAAACACCCTTCCAGTACCTTGAGGCTTGCATACATCAATGGCAGGTTTCTCGCTTACGGTGATAGGTTGACATCATTGGCCTTCAACCGAAAGACTTCGTATGGTGTTTGACATCAAAACATCTATTCACACCATGCAAAAAGTACTGTAGTACCTTGAGGATCATTATCATTATCAGTGATTACTCTTGCGTTTGTTAACGACTTACAACATTGGCTTGTAATCAGACGGTGTCTTCCCATGTTCGATTTCAAATCACATATTCGCAAGGTTAGGCTCATACTTGAGCGAACGATTAAACGAGATAGAAGACCCTGGATCTAGTTTCATCCATTTGGGCTGCGATTTCAGGAAAGTACCAAATCATTCGTACACTGGCTTTACATTGATAGTCATCCGATCATGGGTTTGTATCTGTAAACGACTATCTATGTACTTGTAAGGAAAGTTTATATGCTGAGCATGGGTATGCCTTCCCTCAACAATCCATGAGAAAATAATTCAAAATATCATGATATTATGTATTGTAATCGATGCAAGTCACCATCCGCTTCTAAACCTCCTCATCACATCATAAGGCATATCACTTGACATTATCATTTTCGACTTCATGCTTTAGGGGGCAGCTGTTACAGATCCATTTGGGCACATCACTCCCAACATTCAAATCAACACTATTAGGGCTCATCAAACCCTAATCTAGTTGCTACATGCCCTAGACAAGTCATCACCTTGAATGCCTCCTTCCCTGAAAGTTTCCTAGCCTGAAGCCCTCCAGAAATGCCTCCTTGAGGGACTAGTGCAACCTTGGTCAGGGGTAAATGTGTTTCATTGCAGGTAGGCCCATGTAAGCGTGCATTTCAGTGCACCTAGGCTCACTTTGACCTACGTTGAGCGAGATTGAGCGAAATCCTCATAGGGTTCAGGGAATATACTTATCTTTTGGAGCCTTCTAAAAGATTCCCACACTTATCATCTCCTCTGAACTCGAAATTGGACAGGGAATGAGTTAAGTAATCTCCTATCCTCTCATCCCTTCCTCCATGGAAACTAACTCTAAGTTTGGAAGGCCATTTAATACCCTCATTTATGACCAAACCACCTCCATTTTCCTATAAATTGAGCACTCATCTAAGTGATCAAGGGTTGGACTTTGAGAATTTGTAAGGAGATACTGTTGGTGTGAGGTTTGAGATTGTAAGCAAGTATTGTTATGCTGCCGAAGTGTTGTGCTTTTGATGTGATGTTGGTTGGAACCCAAGCTGGAAGAGTGATAATGGATCGGACTTCATGGTTGTAATTCTTCCTTCTACTTAATAAAATTGTTTACACCTTTTCCCATATTCTTGTCTTTATGTATGATGATTATATGTGTAAATGGTTTCGATTCCATTTGCTTATAGTAGATAGATCTCTTGCTTTGATTGGTTTTTGTCCTCTGTTTATGATTGCAGGTACTTTTCGAGCGGATTAAGTTCGAGAAGGAGTGACGGGAGCCATACAAAGGAGACAAAGGGAAAGCGAAAGATAACAAGTAGGTCCCTTGTCTTATTTATCTTCTATAGAAAAAGGTTAAGCACTTTAAATATGTTGTTCTAGGTGTAGCTACCCACTTAGGGAAATTGTGTTTATCCGTAGATGCAAAATTCCACATAACACATAGAGGGCATCGAGATTTACACAATCTCCCTAGAACCATCTTGGACAAAGTTAAAAAAAAATCAAATAATCTTCACTATTTGTACCCTTAACATCATTTCCTTCATAGTGTTGAGTGTTCTCACCATAATTTGTATATGTATCGCTCACCATAATTTGTATCTATATATTTGTACCACTACTATATTGAAGTCATTCACAATGGTGTTATGTGTCAATAGTGAAGTAAACAACAAAAGTAATTGAGCGAAAAGCCTAGCCATGTCTTAGGTTGTAGCTTTGTTCAACCATTACATACTTCAATTTAGTAGAAACCTAAGCACTATTGCACTAGGTCACAACTTTGTGTAGCAAAAACTACTAATCCTCAAACCCAATATAAACAAAAAGGAGCAACAACTATATACACATTAAATGTCCCTTGAATGATTTCTTAAAGCATAATTTAAGATATAATAAAGGTAATCTATTTTTTTAAATACATTTATGTAAATGTATTTTCTAATTTCATCATACATATATATTTATAATTTTTAGTTTTGTTTTTGTTTACTAGGTAATGTGAGTCCTGAAATGATTGACACATTTAACTTGTGGTTTGAGTAGTGACTCAGGGGCATCTAAGTTGTCAAAATCGCATCTATGTTGGGCCATATGAGCCCTTAGCATGGTTAGATTTTTGCCTACAAAGTTTCGAATTAACTGAGGTACTGACCTTTACACCACAAAGTGTCTTGCCATATGAGCCCTTAGCATGGCTAGATTTTTGCCTACAAAGTTTCGAATTAACTGACTGACCTTTACACCACAAAGTGCCTTAACAGAACACCCTGTCATCATTTGCTCAAACTCGAGTGCTAAAAATTATTATTTTATTAATTTATTATATGGTTATATATAATATAATTGAATATTTTTAATCTAAATATTTAAAATTTTATGAATTTTAGTTTTAATTATTTTTTATATCAATATAAGTCTATATATTTTTGTTAAAGTATTTATTATTAGATAAAACTTAAGATAACTAGCTTAAATATATCAATCTATCTTAAGTGTGAGTCTACCCATAGTTGAGTATCTTAAGATATTTGTATTTCAAGAGATTTGGTCCTCTAGACTTTCGGTAGATGTGGAATTAAGATGATGTAGATATAGAGTTAAGATAACTCTAAACTAGTTTAATCCTCTGTAAATTTGCTATATTCCAAATAAATACCATAAACAATAACATGAATAATAAATATAATATAAATTTTTACAATTTTAAACCAAAAAACCACTAATAACTTCATTTAAACAAATAATTTCAACTACTCGACATTTTAATATGGAGTTGTCTATAATGCGACTTTTTGGAGATTCCGGTGACGGAATCCGGCGGAAGAAATGAGGTTAAATCTTGATTTTTAACAGTTAAAATGGTTTTTTAACTGCATATTTGGATTCAGCGCCCCTGAAAACCCCTGGGAGCCATTGATTGTGCAGAAACTAGCTATCAAACATGAGATTCCAATGAATTGTTGCCGGATTTTTGACCGAAATCTGCCGGAAAGGCTTTCAAAAAGTCGCGTTATAGACTACTACTTTTAATATAAAATATTTTTATTTTAAATTAAAATAAAAACAAAATTTTTATTTTATCACACTTGATTCATTTTTCTCTATTAGAAGTCAAAATATTTAACATCACTTCATACCCTTCTCCATTAAAACATTTTCCTTTGGCAAACCTGCATTATGCATTATTCTGTTAATGACGGAACTTGACAGCAGAATTTTACAAAATCACTGACAGAGTTTGATAAATCGTCAACGTCATCTTCGTTAAGGAGGAGTTTGACACCAAGTTATTAGCAAAATCACAGCAAGAGTTTAATAAAAGGGAGAGTAAAATAGCTGTTTTTATCCTGCGCCTTGTTTAGTAAATCCCTTCTCTGCAAAAGCTCACTGGTGTGATGTCACTCAATACCAGAGCGCTAATATTAAAAAACTGATAATTTCTCCATCGTCAGTTGCAGAAGCTCCAAATCAGTAGTTGTCATCATTCCCCTTGGATTTGATTGTACGTCTCCACTCCCTCGCCCCGATATACATTTCATCTCTCAATCGGAGAAGAGGGGAAGTGTTTGTACGGACAATGGCAGAGGCTGGGACACCATCTTCATCTCCTCCGGAGGCGGAGGCTGCGGCACCATCTTCATCTCCTTCGGTGGCGGAGGCTGCGGCACCATCTTCATCTCCTTCAGTGGCGGAGGCTGCGGTACCATCTTCATCTCCTTCGGTGGCGGCAGCAGGAGAAGAAGAGATAACCGTGGCGGTGAAATGGAGCGGCAGAGAATACACGGTGCGCGCGTGCGGAGACGATACAGTGGGGGAATTGAAGAGACGAATAAGCGAGGTGACGAACGTGCTGCCAAAGCGGCAGAAGCTTCTCTATCCAAAGACTGCACCCCCCAAATTAGCAAATGACGCCACTCTGCTCTCCGACCTATCCCTCAAACCCTCCCTCAAGATGACTATGATCGGGTATGCTAAATATTTCTCATTTCTTTCGGCTTGCATTAGTAACTGATATCTCTTGGAAACTGAATAGTGAAATAGTATGTGCTGGTTAATTTGATTCAACTACTAGGGCAAATTGGGCCTTATAGAGTCAGAGGCTTGACTGTAATGCAAACCTAGAAACCTAGAACAGATATGTGAACAGTGGCCCTAATATTTCTTTGTGTTAAGGGATGTCAATTCTAGGGAATTGGTATTTCTTCGTGTTAAGGAATGCCAATTCATTATAATTTTGACTGCAGCAGGATCATGAATAAGAGGATGAACCCGACCGCTGGTTTTGTATTTACTGGACTTCAAATTGATTTGTGGACGTCTATGGTGGCATCAATTTTTCTGCCCAGTCCAAACTCAATTGAAGTTTATTAATCTTGTATGCAAGCTTATGTCCCCTCGAAAGTTCAAACATTCTTGTTAGTGTTCAGTTGATCTTTTTTCCCTCACAGGCCTTTAGCTTTGAAAACAAAAACTGTTCATTATATTATTCTAATTCTACTAACCATAGCTGATGACTTTCATTGAGCTATCATTGTACATAGCTCAGAAAAGCAAAATCTCTTTTTAGTTATTTGTTTTCATGAAACCCATAAAATTTAATTTATTTTTTAATTGTCAGAGCTAGAGCAATTAGAGTAAAATCAATGAATGGACCAATATGTACTTATACTGAAGTTTAGCTGTGGCATAGTCGGTTAAAGCATGACTATTATACATGTCCTACGTGAACTGCGGAAATTATCCATGGCAACAAAGTCAGAATAACAAAGCATATTTACGGTGCATAGGCTGCTATGATTTTTGCCACCACGACTTAGCGAAATCGATGGAGCATTAAAGAACCCTCTAATTTGATTCTCATGGTCTGTTTGCTCAAACACCCAATACGACATGGGTAGTAGAGGGTGGCGGCTCATCACCATTATGCTTTGAAGGCCAGCCAAGATTTTTAGGAGGCTCTGTTGTGCCCCAGCCACAGCAGTTCAAATATTAAATTATATCAATTGTCAGTTGGCTCGGGTTTGATCCTGCTAATTTTGCATCCTAAATTATTTAATTATTAGTTGATTAGGATGTGATCCAACCAGTTTTGTAGGGTGTCTTAGATGGTCAGTGCAGTCCCAGGACTTCAGTTTGAGTTTTTGAATCATTGTATCTTTCTCCACTTCAAATGTTCTCTTTTTGGGCAAGTGGTGTGCTGCCCCTATAGATATCATGTTATATTTGTGTACCCGTCTGGCTGTAATTGGCATATATTTATTTCTGTTTGCAGAAATGGACATGATATTAATTATAGTTTTTGGTTTTCTGGTAACCAATCCAGATAATGGAGGAAGACATTCCCAATGAACACCCGAAACTGGTTGATTTGTATCCTAAAATGATAAGGAATACATGTGAGAAGAGGGAAACCCTTATCTATATCAATAGAATAGCTACAACCCTAATAAAATCTTAATGCTTAAGTCATTAATAAGAGTCACTTGGTCCTTATTACAATAAAGTGGTCTTTTACAAATAAACCGTTGTTGCAAGATCACGGCCATACACACAAAAGCTATACTTACGAAAGATGTTTGGGTTAGGTATGCTATATTCCCTTGTGATTGAATGAGCTTTTGCTCTCAAAGTTGAAAATTCAAGCAATAAAGTGCAACGCTGAAAAACTGAAAAGAGGTGTTGCTGACCTACAAAAAGTCCAAAATATGTTGTCTAATAACTTGAAAGAATTAGAAACATCCCTTTGGATTTCTGTGCAGCATTTTCCCATGTTTGGTGGCGGGACTCTTTTGGCGCACAGAGTGATTTTTGAAGAATGTGTGTAAAAAAAATAAGATGCACTTTATGATATAAGTTACACCAGGAACATAGAACAAGATTTAAACTCCAAACAGCTTATCTGAAAAAAGCTACTACTTCAACCAAGTGAACTAAAACATGGTCATATCTAAAGCATGAAAGAACAAAGGGGGATTTTTTAGCTGATGGCTACTCAAGATAGTGGTGCATTACAATATGTTAAATCTTGGGTGTTCTGTGAAAAAAATTTAGACTCCCATGTGATTTCTTCTTCTAGAAGGACCCCTCCACTTGAACTTATCCTTGGAAATTTACATTTCGTGAAGACTTCTCTTCCTTACCTATAGGATGTCACTTGGCAACAATATGAGAATCCCATCCTCATTTATTAGTGGAGTCTTTGTTGTTGGAAAATGTAACTAGGTTCGGTCTTCATTAAATGCATTTGACTCATCTTGTAATGTACTTGTCAAAATAATAAAGAAAAGAATTATTATTATTATTATTATTGTGACTTATTAAAGCATGGGTTTCATGCTTGGGTCACCATATTTTAGGTCAAAGTCCCCATTGAGGACTTCTAGGATTTATTTTGAGTCAATAGAGTCATTGTACTTTTAAAGAGACCCTTCTTGGGCTTTTGAATCATGTAAAAAGGTTTAGTATTGATTAATATAATTTATGTATCCAAGAGAATCAGAGATCAAGTCAGCCTAAAGACATCAATTCGACCTCCCTTGAAGCCTATAAATAGAAGCAAGTCAAATTCATTTGGAGCATCTCATCTCAAGCAAGTTCGATATCTCTAAGGAAGTCGGAAAAGTGTGAAGTAGGTCTAAGGAAGCCAAAGGAAGTGCGAGCTGGGTGGAGTCTAAGGAGAAAAAGAAAAACAAAATTTTGATGCTTCTCTCTCTTTGTTTTGTGTCCTAGTTTGGAGATCGAAGTCTTCCAAGTTTTCTTGATGCCGAAAGTTGCTACATAGTCGAAGTCGCTGGAAGAGAGGTCGAAGATCTAGGAGGCTGACTTGGTGTGGAGGGAAGGTTTGGTCTTTGTGTAGGGTGAAGAGTCTCAAAGAATACTATTGAAAGTAAGAGGATTGTGACCAGATTTTCCCCTCGAGGGGGGTTTTTCTCTAGCATAGTGCCTATATCTGGTCCATTGTTTTATGTGCTTTTGCTTTGGTAATTGCTTGATGAACTGAAAGAAAGAAGATATAAAAATTAATAAGAAGTCAAAAACATCACAAGTAATTATCAAGTATAAGAAAATCTTTCTGCCTTTCTGATTTCTAACATGGTGTTAGAGCTTTGGTGAAGAAAGAAGAAAAAGGCAGTCTCAAGCACTTGATCAAGGAACCATTCAAAAGGATTATCTCAGGGAAGGAGTCTACTATATTCAAGAAAGATGTCTAACACAATCAAGGGAGAGAACAAACTTGAAGGAGCCTCAAACTACAAGTCTTGGAAGAAGAGGATTGACCTCATCCTTGAAAAGAACAAGGTACTACACTTGGCCAAAGGAAAAGTAAAGAAGCCAAAGGAAATGTATGAAGCCTTGTCAAAGTTATTCACTGTTAAGAACATTGGTCAAGTGGCAAGCTTGAAGAATGAATTAAGGACCACAAAGATGATTAAAGAATATACAGTGGCCTCCTTCTTTGTGAAGATAACAAGAACAAGAGATGTTCTTTGGCCATTGATGAAATTGTTCCAGACAAAGAACTCATGATCATTGCTCTATTAGGATTGCCACCTACTTGGGGTGCATTTGCTGCAGGTCTTAATAGTTGGAAGGAAGCTCCCACGTTTGAAGAACTATGGACTACCCACAGTCACGAAGAATTGAGGATCTCATTAGCTGCCAATTCTGAAGATGTTTCAAATGCCTACATTGCTCAACATAAAGGAAAGAAATCGAAAGGACCAAGGAAGAAAGTTGACATGTCCAAAGTAGAATGCTATCAATTTCATAAGAAGAGTCACTATAGGAGTGACTTTCCCTACAATCTAAGAAACAAGAAGAGAAAAAGAGATCAAGCCAATGTTGTTGAAGAGGAAGACCTAAAGAAATCCAAACCGAAGAATCTAATGTAAGGGACTTACACTACTAAGTCCTTTGCTTGTAGCCTTACATATCTCATTTTATATTTTTGTTGTTTTAGAATTTATAGGTTTTTAACATGTTTTTGGAAAAAGACAATTTTTGTTTTTGTAAGTTTATAGGTATCCCTCAAGCATTGGATGGAACCCCCAACAACTCCCAAAGATAAATATCTCATTTCTTTTCAATTTTGGTTTCATGTACTCATTTAGTTTTGATGACATTAATACTAATCACCATTCTCCCTCTATTGTCTTGATTAGGAAGACATCTGCCATGATCTCAAGGAGTATGGAAGAGGACCTCCCAAGACAAGGTTTGTCAAAGAACAAAGGTATACTTTAAAACATTGATTTATTTTTTTAATGAATGTTTATCATTTGACAATTTATTACTAACATTGTTGTGACTAGCTATAGTGAATCATATTGATTCTTAATTTGGTTGATTCATCACTTGATAAATCTACCACGCCCTCATATTCTTAATTGATTTTATAGAACCCAAGAAAGGTTCTCTAGAAAATCCTAATCTAAGGGTATGCTAATGTGAATGTCTGAAATCTTAAACTACTTAGGGTTATCGTGAAATGCTATTTGAAGTTCTTGTTGATGATGTCATGTTTGGGATTTCGGTATGATCATGAAATCTTAACTTAGGATTGAATGACAAAGTCTAAATTCCGAACCTTTGAAGTTTTGGTGATTTTGGGTTTGCTATGTTCTTATATTGAAACCCTAACTCATTAGGGTTTGATGGAATGTGTAAACAAGACCCTTATCATGTCTTAGAAATGATTTCCTTGGAATGTGTGTTTGCTTGATCAAACCGTAGTTTGTTGATATTTATGAAGTTGGGTTTGACTAACACATGATATGAAATGCCTATGCATGATGATGAAGTCCTAGATGTATGAGTTAACCTATTTGTAGGTGTTCATGAATCCTAGGGTTTGGAACTAAGTCCTAATCAAAGTTTATTTTTTCTAGGATGATAATATTTGTGAAATTCTAGGGTTTTGAAGTTGAACCTTAATAGAAGTAAAAATCTTTGATGTATGTGACAATATGATGATTTGAGATTTGTGAAATCTGAGTTGTAGTTGGACTAATGTTTGATTGGAAATCTAGGGTTTGCAACTAACCCTAGTGGAAGTTGGTCATGTCAATGACTAAGCTGTGATTGGTTTTGATTGACTCTTTTGTATGAAATCTAGGATTTGTATGAATCCCTAGTGGAAAGTCTAACATATGAATTCTGAAATTTGTTAGTTGCCTTGTAGATCTATATTCGTTTGAATTGTTTCTAGGGTTTGCTATATGTTGTAGTAGGGTATCTCACACCTTTGAAAGAAACATTGAAACCCTAGATGGAATAAAAGTTGTTATGAAGTAGTCTAAGGTTTATGACAAAGTCCCTAGCAAGATGTTGAAGAGTATGTTTCTCTTGGGTATTTGATATATGAAATGATTCTGTAATTCTGATATGACTAACTTCATGCTTCTATAGATTTGGTTGTACTTGCTATCTAAGTTGTGCAGGTACACAATCTTCAATATGGTGAAGATGTTCGTTGATGTGGTAAGCATGATGGGGATGATGATAACTCTGATGAAATGGTTGGAAGCCACAAAAGATTCTCCAATGACGAAAAGAAGAAGAGATCTCCCTGAGATTAAGAGGGAGTCTAGATAAAGAGATGCTCCCTGGTTGAGAGGGAGGGCATAACTTGGTTTTGATTGAAGAATGAATTTCAGAGGATATGTTGCTGCATGAGAAGTAAGAAAGGAAAGTGTATGATTGAGGAATCTTCTATTAGAGATTTGGTTGATAGTCCTACTATGAAAAGTTGAGAAGTAACATCAAGTTGTTTGGATGATCTTGGAGGTTTGTATTTGATTATGTACATATGAAAGTATATTATTGATTGGGGTTGTGTTTATACAGGTGAATCTCTTGAAGGTTTTGATAGCATGCTGGTTACCAATCAGTTTGATTGGGAGAGATTGGTCATCCTTGATCTGCTGGATCAAGGATTGTTGAGGCTTTGTGAGTGAAGCATTGCCTGGGAGGACATTTGGCCGACACTTTGTGTTGATGTCTAGGTCCCGAAGTTAGAAAGGTGGTGTTGATTATAGAGCTCTGTTTTTGGATACACACATGGATCTTTGGGTTTGTGGTTAGCAAGTAAGCCTGATGGTACCTAGAGAGGCTGAAAACCCGAGTCCATCTTATTCCCACTTGGATAGATTGCCTTGGGCAGGAATCTAGTTTGTGGCATTGCGGTGCCTAAATTGTTGAAAGACCAATGGATAGATTGCCCTGGTCAAGAATCTAGTCCATGGCATTGCAGTGCCTAAAGTTCTTCATGGTTCATATAGTTGAAATCTTCCTTGTACTTCTATATGATGAATACCTCCCTAGTTAAGAGGGAGTGTTGTAAAATGTAACTAGGTTTGGTCTTCATTAAATGTAATTGAGTCATCTTGTAATGTACTTGTCAAAAGAATAAAGAAAATAATAATTATTATTATTATTATTGTGACTTATTAAAGCATGGGTTTCATGCTTGGGTCACCATGTTTTAGGGCAAATTCCCATTGAGGACTTCTAAGATTTATTCTGAGTCAATAAAGTCATTGTACTTTTAAAGAGACCCTTCTTGGGATTTTGAATCATGTAAAAAGGTTTAGTATTGAGTCAAATATAATTTATGTATCCTCCACATCAAGTCGGCCTAGAAGAGATCAAGTTGGCCTAAGGACATCAATTCGACCTTCCTTGAAGCCTATAAATAGAAGCAAGTCGAATTCATTTGGAGCATCTCATCTCAACCAGGTTCGATATCTCTAAGGAAGCCGAAAAAGTGCAAAGTAGGTATAAGGAAGTGAAAGGAAGTGCGAGTTGGGTGGAATCTAAGGTGAAGAAGAAAAACGAAATTTTGGTGCCTCACTCTCTTTGTTTCATGCCCTAATTTGGGAGATCAAAGTCTTCCAAGTTTTCTTGATGCCAAAAGCTGCATGATGCTGGAAGCTGCCCGATGCTGGAAGCTGCTACATAGTCGAAGTTGCTGGAAGAGAGGTTGAAGATCTGGGAGGCTGACTTGGTGTGGAGGGAAGGTTTGGTCTTTGTCTAGGGTGAAGAGTCTCAAAGAATGCTATTGAAAGGAAGATAATTTTGACTGGGTTTTCCCCTCGAGGGGGGTTTTGCCTTGACATAGTGCCTATATCTAGTGTCCATTGTTTTATGTGCTTTTCTTTGGTAATTGCTTGATGAACTAAAAGAAAGAAGATATAAAACTTAATAAGAAGTCAAAAACATCACAAGTAATTATCAAGAATAAGAAAATATTTCTGCCTTTCTAATTTTCCAACATTTGTTTGGATGACCACCTTGTTGCCAAGTTTCTTTTTGAAACAAGATACATGGAAGACATCATGGAGTCCTCCCTTGTTGGGAATGTGTAGAGCATACACAACATCACTAACATTTATTTACACTCTATATGGGCCATATAACCTGGATGAAGCTTGTTCTTGCCTTCTTGTCATAGAGTGGTTTGATTGTGTTTCCATAACTGAATAAAGACCATGTCTCCAACAACAAATTGTCTCTTAGAACAATGCTGATCAACTTGTTGCTTCATCCAGTTAGTTGCCATGGATAAGTTGTCCTTGAGGATGCATGCAAAGGATATATTGCGTTTCCTTTAGTTTGTTAGCGACAATATGGACTAAATTTTTTAATAGTGTAGTCCTTAGATGATGGAGGTTCATAGCCATAAAATGACTCGAAGCGGGTCATTTTTTTGGAAGAGTGGGAGATAGTGTCATACTAGCATTATACAAGATGGAAATGCTGTATCCACTTGCCTTGCTTTGTACATCCTAAGATATCCCTCCAAGCACTTGGAAACACCTCAGTTTGATCATCTTATCGAGGGTCATAGGCAATACTCATATTAAAAGTGACTCTTGCTAATTTGAAAACTTGTTGCTAGAAGTGACTCACAAACTTGGGATCTCTATTAGTAATGCACTAGGGCCTGTTACAATACTTGAGGATAATTAGCGGCAACCCCAGTTGTTAGTACTCAAAAAAAAAAAGGAATCAGTCTAATTATGGGAGTTCATGGAAAAGTTAGTTAGTCAATCTAACTTGGTCAATTCGTTTAATTATGTCCATCAATGTAATTAACAAAGAAGTGGGAGTTAATGAAAAAGGTCAGTTAATCTGTTAGCGAGAGCAGTTATATCAATTACTTTAATTATGTCAATGAGTCTATATAACAAAAAAGAAAAAAAAACTGAAGTTTCGTTATAAAGAGTCTCTTGGGCATTAGAATAGGGTTTTTTGGGAAGTGTGCTACTGCAACTAGTATGGAGATATCCTTTGGATCTAGAGCAACATCCATATTGCCTTGGATTTGCCCCATTGTTATTGCAACTAGATTGGAACCGGCTGAACCAGCCAGTCCAACCGATTTGGGGCCAAATTCGGTCCGGACTGACCGTCTGAACTGGAACAGGCTTGTTCGGAGGTAGGTTCTGCCGGTTCGCAAAGCCTGCAACCGCATGACCTAGACTTAAAAAAATCATTTATTTATTTATTTTCCTAATTTCTAACCTAGTCTAGGCCTCCTTATAGCTATTTAAACACCCCCAACCCATCTATTTCACTCACACTATTCATTGGAGTCTCTTGCAATTCTTGAGCTGAGTTCGGTGAGAAGAATTCAAAGAATTATTTGCAGGGTTGTTCTGAGGGAGATTTTTTTGCAGATTTGAAGAGTTGATTGAAGTCTTGGAGAGCTGTTGGGTTGGGAGATTTTCTAGCTACTTCAAAGATTTTTTTTCCTAGAGATCTTTGGGTTTTATTCAGTGGTTTTTGGAGTTGGTTGAAAAGTTTTTTTTGTTTTTTTTTGTTTTTTTTTTGTCAGGACTGCTACATAGCTGATTTCAGAGGATTTTGGAGCTGATTTTCTCCAAAAAATTTAGAGGGTAAATCAAGGAAATTTTGCCATCTATTTTTACTCCATTTTCTTAAAAAATCAGTGCTTTTTTTTTCTCCAAAAAATTTAAAAACCCTAGTGTTTTTATGCAAATTTGCAGGGGCTACTCTAGAGCTGATTTGGGAGGATTTTGGACCTGATTTTCTTTAGAAATTAAGAGTGAAAATCAAGGTATTCTTTTCAACCATTATTGTTCTATTTTTCTCCAAAAATCTATTTTTTTTTCCTTAAATTTTTTAAGACCATAGTGTTTTTATGTAGAATCCAGATTTTGTAATTTTTTTTAGTTTGAAAAAAATTGTGGCTGTTATTTTCTTTTATTTTTTTCAACAATTATTGAAATTTGCAGGGTTATTTTGAGGGATTTCATTGGCAAATTTCTGAGGGAGATTTTGGAGCTGATTGAAGAGTTTGTTTTCTAATTGGTTGGAGCTTCTTTTCTTCTCTAAATTTATAGATCTTCTCTAGTTGTTTCATGGCCTCTATTCCTCTTTTACTTTCCTCTTAAAAAAATTTCCATAGAATTCTAAATCCCCTAAGGTTTTCTATGCAAATTTTTCATTTCTTTCTGTAGAAGTTGTCATGGCTCCCAAAAACAAGAATGATCCAGCTTAGGTTCACTGCCATTTAAATGAACAAGGGATAAAAGTCTGCAACTATTGTGGGAAGAAAGTTAAGGGTGGTGGGGGATCCATAGAATTAAAGAACACCTAGCACATTGGAGAGGGCAAGAAAAACCTTGTGAAAATGTTTCTGATGATTTTAAGCAGAGATGCAAAATCTAATTGAAGCCTACAATGATGAAAAGTGGAAAAATAAAAGAATTAAAAAAGATACAGGCAAAAATCAAAAGGATGATGCTATGCTTAGTGACACTGATTTTAAAGAATATATGTCCAGTTTTAAAGATTCCTCTAGTTTCCTTGCTAGAGTTGGAGAAGGTAATTGAAGTGCTTTTAACTTGAAGAGGACAACAACCCATAAAGGGATTGACTCCTTCTTTGTACCCTGCACCACCCCTAGTTCTCAACCAACTCTTGATACTAAATGGAAGAAGATAGAGAAGGAGGCTGCATATGAATGCATTGTTAGATGGTGGTATGATGCAGAGATGCCTTTTAATACTACTAATTCTGCATATTATCAACCCATGATTGATGCTATAGCTTCATGTGGAGCAGGCTTCAAAGGCCCTAACTTTCATGATATCAGTGGGCCACTTTTATAAAATGAGGTCCAAAGAATACAAGAGTACCTTACATAATTCAAGCAATCATGAACGAAAATAGGATGCACAATTATGTTTGATGGATGGACTGATGGTAGATTTCATACCATACTAAATTTCATAATTGCTTGTCCAAAAAGTACTATGTTTATCAAATCTATTGATGCATTTGATTAGGTGAATGATGCACAATTGCTATTTCGTTTTTGGTTGAAGTAGTTATGGAAGTAGGGGTTGAAAATGTTGTACAAGTGATCACAGATAATGCCTCTAACTATGTTGCAGTGGGAAAGATGTCGGAGGAAAAAAACCCCACCATTTGGTGTTCTCCATGTGTAGCCCATTGTTTGGACCTCATGCTCAAGGATACTGACAAAATTGAGTGGGTGAAGAAGTGCGTGGATGATGCAAAATCCATAACTAGGTACATCTATAACCACTCATGGGTTTTGAACCTTATGAGAAAGCACACAGGGGTTAAAGTACTTGTTCGATCAACCATCACATGATTTGCAACCAACTTTCTTTCATTGCAATCGCTTGTTCAACAAAAATCTAACTTGAGGAAAATGTTTTCATGTGATGAATGGAATTCATCTCAGTGGATCAAAAAGGTTGAAGGGAAACATATGATTGACCAAGTATTTGACAAAAGATTTTGCGCTATTTAGTGAGCTTGTCAAATTTTTTGCGGATGGTGGATAGTGATAAACCTACCACGGGTTTTGTTTATGGGCCCATGGATTAGGCCAAAGAACAAATAAAGGCAACATATGGGGATAAAAGACAAAAGTACATTCCTCTATGGAGAATCATTGATGAAAGATGGAACAAACAACTCGATAGACCTTTACATGCAGTTGGCTCAATAGACCTTTACATGCAGCTAGGTACTACTTAAATCCAAGGCATGTAATATTGGATTTAAATGCTCATTGCTCATAAGTTATACGTTTTAAGTTTTAACTTTTGTTGATTTGATAAATATGTTTTTGTTTTCTGATTTTTGAAGGTAACATTACACTACAACTTTTGAGGCTGATGGGGAGGTATTAGGGGGATTGTATAAATGCATTGAGCGCATGGTCTTATATTCCAAGACTCAAGATCAAATTTATAACAAGCTCTTGAATTTCAGTGAGAGTATTAGTACCTTTGGAATTTCTATGGGTGTAAGAAATAAAGCAAAGAGTCCCCCAGGTAAGAACTATCAATATTTGCAAATTCTTATATTATTCATTTCAATTTGCAATTGTTGAGTCCAAGTTTCAAGTTTCAAATTCATTTGCTAATACTTTTTTTTTTCCTTCCTCTTTTTTTGCAGCTTAATAGTGGCAACAATTTGGTGGTGAATGCCCTCAATTGCAAAAATTTTCAATTCGAATATTGAGTCAGACATGTAGTGCTTCAGGGTGTGAGCGAAATTGGAGTGTGTTTGAGCGTATACACACTAAGAAGAGGAACCGTTTGGAGAAAAAGCGGTTGAATGACATGGTTTTTGTTCAGTACAACCTTAGGTTGAGGCGCAACCAATTGTGGAATAAAATTTCTGAATCAAGCACCGTTGTCTTGGCTGACTTTGATCCAACATCAGAATGGGTTATGGAGAGTCAAGCATCAACATTTGACAATGGAGACCTTTCTTGGTTGGACTTGGACCCACCTCCACAGGATGCAGAGGTAAATATATTAGAAGCACTAGTAGCAACTTCTGCTTCAGGGCTATGGGAATCAAGCCATAATCCCATTGCAAATTTGGATGCTACTCATTCTGCAAATGAGGATGAGGAGGGTGATCAAGATGATGATTGATCATTGATTTGTTGTAGCTGTAGCTTGTAGTATTGTAGATTGTAGTATCTTACTATGATCTATCATGTTATTTTGGACTATAAAGGCCTCTTAGAGCCTGCTTCTTGATGTTTGTAACTTTTTTGGTTCAATGATGTTTTGCACTAAGTGCTATTTTGGTTATATGCACTATTAGTTGCTATATAAATGAGAACTTTTGCATATTTGTGTATAAATGGTTTGGATTCATATGGATGCACATGAATATATCTATTTTTTCTTTAAAATGTGAATATTTTATGTGTTTTTGGTAAAACCAATTTTTTTTTTTTTGTTTTTTTTGTTTTTTGTTTTTTTTTGTTTTTTGTTTTTTGTTTTTTTTTTTTTTTTTTTTTTTTTTAATAAGTACCGGTCCAGTTCGATCGGTTCCCAGTCCACAAGGTTTTTCGATTCGATCACCGGTTCGGTTTTGATAACATTGATTTGCCCTGAGACGACATCCACACTTTCACGTGATAATTTCAGATTGTATCGCAAAGGATTTTCAAGCATTCAAGAGTTAGTAGCAGTCGTTATCATTATCATCGTTTTCTTCCTGCTATTAGTGTTGTTGAAATATGCTATCATTTTAGTTTGTTTGTTTGTTTGCTTGTTTTTTTATATTTTTTTAAAATCTTGCAATAGTAGTTATATTTGTATTTATGGAGACTTTGCTTTGGTCTAGCCCGGTAAGTGTTCAAAATGGTCTACAAAATTAGGGAGTTATGTCTTAGTAGAGGAGAAACTTCAGTCCATGAGATGTTTAATAAAAATTAGAAACGTTCTTCTGGCACATAGGCATCAGGTATACTGCCTAACCTACTGATCGACTAAAAATAGAAAAGGACAGTACATAACGTCATATAAAAACTAGAACCTCAAAGCAACACTAACAACTGATTCTACTTGGATTTCAGTGTTTGATTTTTGACATCAACTCTGCTTCGCAAGGAGGCTCAGATGCACTTCTCTTTGTAACAGGGTAACCCACATAATTGGCAATTTTAATGGCAACATCTGAGAGAGCTGCAACAAACTGTTCCAATTCTGAATTCTCCTATTTGAGTCCTGCCAAGGTGGCTTCGCTTTCCCTTCTATAATGCTCAGGTGGTTGAAGTCTTCCATCTATCTCCTGGTTTCAGGCTCCCCTCTTCTCTTCTATTTCCCTTAGGCTGTTTTCCAGTTGAGGATTCCACTAAGTGGATTGGAGGGTGGAATAATGGACATCTCTTTGAGTGTCCTGAAGATCATGGTTTGTGCTGCGAGGGGTCTGTTTCAGGGTTTGAACCTCCCTAGTAAACACATGATAGCAACAGTGGCATTGACTTGTGTCTGTTGTGGCAGCAACAGCTGGGTGAGGAAAGAGTTGAGAGGATGGGGGAAGAGTAGTGCATAGGTGGAGGAAGGCAGAGGATATGGTGTAGGAGTGAGGTTGTGGATTCAAGAGGAAGTGAGGGAGGAAGAGATGCTTATGGCGTGGAAGGAGAGGGAGCCACTCAAGGGTGAAGAGGAGGTGTCTTCTTTCTATGGCATGTGTGAGGGAAGCATGGCATGAGTTTTAGGATGATGATGTGTATAAATTTCCTAAGGATTCACACTTTAATGCAATTCAGAAATTTCATCTCTTTGACAGAGGTTTCTTTTGTCTTAATCCCATGAATTTCAAACTTAGGGCTGTTATGAAATAGAGTATAAAACATCAGTGGAAAAGATACAATATTTCACTCTCTAACAGCCTAATCATTTGGGCAATTCAAGGAGAAATGATACCAAACAGTCTAGATAAGTTTCAGCCCTAAAGGGCAGTTCATCAGGCATAAACTTGATCTGAAAATTCACTTTTACAGTTGATATAGCAGCAGCAAAGCAACCCTTAAATTTTACAATGATGGTGTCAAATCACTCAACGAAATTTCACTTTTACTTATGCCAAATCAGCAAGACATATATAGCTGTAAACAACAATACATGAAGAAGATTTATGTCTGAAAATAAAATCTTAAATTGCACAAATTTGAACGGATGAAAACTTCATTCTCATGTTTAAGATGAAGTTCATGTACATACCATAGCCTTCTCTCAAGGCTAGTGCAGACCACTGGCTCTCCAAAACTATAGCCAAGGAAAAGCAAGAAAAGAAAAACCTTGGCTTAACCAAGGAGCTCCAACATGCAAGAATCACTCCAACAAGTCCTCCAAGGCAAGACATCCTCTTCTTTTCTTCTTCACCAAAATATACCTTGGGGTTTTATCACAAAACCTTAATCTCAAGTCTCCAATGGATAAACCTTAACTTTAGACTCCAAGATTCTTCAATAGGACTAAGAAACCCTGGCAACTCCAAGAAAGAGAGGGATTAAGTACAAATGAAGAGAGGGATTAAGTACAAATGAAGAGAGAGAGAGAGAGAGACAAGAGCAATCTGCAAAAAAGATGTATAACTTCTCTTAGGGTTTCTTCATGAACCTTAGCAAATGACTCCAAGAAAACAAATACAAAGAGAAGAGGATAATGATGATGATGTTGAAAGAACATTCACTTTCCGCTATATATACGAGAGGTAAGGGAGGCCAACAATATACTGTCGGCCCAAGCCCTTACATGCAACTTGCAATAAGTTCATGTAGGCCTACACAAATGAAGCCTTCCACACTAAGTGTTAATTTTACATGAAAATTCTGCAATTGCTTAGATGAATAATCTGAAACTAAACTTTCTTTCACCAAGACACAAAAGTTTCTTGACAATAGATAAGTAGCGAAATAAAATGCAAAGATAAAAGCATAGTTACACAAACAGAACACTAATTTTCTTAGGAAACCCAACAAGGAAAAGCCTGTCTCCTTGATTTGGTATTTTATTAATTGAGTAAATAGATCAAATACAAAGCAATCTGTCTCTTGAGAACAAAGTTTTTCTCCTGCTGATCTAGTCTAGACTTGCCCTGAAAAACCTTGATCACAACTCCTAATCCTTTGCGCACAACCAGGCCCTATTTCCTTGTGCACTAGCCTTTCTCCTTGTGCACAAAATCTCCTATTTTGTAGTGCATTGGGCTCCTAAATTCATGCGCATGGGGCCTCCTATTTTGTAGCACAAATCTCCACAACCTATGTGCACTTGTTACTCAAGGCTGTACACACCACAATTAGGGAGCCACACACAAACTTGTGCACTCAATAATGAATAAACTATGTGACTTCGTCCTCCTTTTATTTAGTCGATCCATGCTAAATTAGCAAGTTACAAATTTATAACTTGTGTTGTGATTGACTAGTCAATTGAGTTTAACTGGTTCTCTGACTCTTCCTTGCTTCAATCAAAGATTGAAGCTCCCAACTCGTTCTCTTCTAAATTCAAACTGCCACTCGAATTGTAGTCAAATTGAAGAAGGTCCACATAATTGATCCTCCAACTCTATGCATGAATTCACCATCTCCATGGACTTGCTCCATGGTCAAGGAAAGACAAATCGTGGTTTTTTTGGCTAAGGCACGAGCCAGAGAAGACCTTCCATGCTACCATTTTCAACACTCCCTCTTAGCAAGAAAGGGATTCTGTACAACTCTCAACTTATCTCCGAAATAGATGAAACAACCTCTTGCCAGTGCCTTGGTCAAGATATCTACTATCTGCTTCTCTGTTGGTATGTACGATAGCTTCACTATCCCTTTCTACACACAATCTCTGAGATGATGATTCCTGATCTTGATATGCTTAGAGTGATCATGAAACATTGGATTCTCAGAGAGCTTGATGCAACTCTGATTATCACAATGTATCACTGTAGGCTCCATTCCTTATCTGAAATGTCCCACAAGCAACTTCCTCATCCAAATAGCCTTGCACACTGGCAAATTGGCAACAATGTACTCGGCCTCTACTTAACTAAGTGTAACTGATCTCTACTTCCTGATGTACCAGGAAACATTTGCCGACCCTTGAATGCTGAAGACGCCACCTGAAGTACTCTTCCGATTTGTGGAGTTGCTTGCCTAGTCATTTGTGAAGCCCTCAAGTCTTACTCCATCAACTTGCCTATACCATAATTTGTTGTGCCTCTGAGATACCTTAAAACATGCTTTGCAACAACCCAATGAACTTTGGTTGGTTCCATTGTGAACTAACTCAACTAGTTCACTGCAAAACAACTATCAGGTCATGTGTTGACCAAGTACATCAATGACCCGATGACCTGCATGTATAATGTAGCATCTACTTGCTTTGCTCTACTGGCATCCACCTTCCTCTAGTTTGTGACTAGAGGCATGGCCATAGGCCTACAATCCTACATATGAAATCTCTGGAGAATTTCTGTAGTGTGCTTCCCCTATCCCACGAAAATCTCACCATCACCTTGCCAAACCTCCATTCCAAGGAAATAGTGCATAAGACCCATATCCTTTATCTCAAACTCTCTTGCAAGGTCCTCGCAATTCTGGATCAAGCTGTCTACTCCAATCAATATAAGGTCATCAACATAGAGCACTAGAATGAGTAGAAGCCCTCCAACCATGATGTAGTACAGGATGGCATCCACCTCACTCTTAGTGAAACCCAATCCTCGAAGGTAGCTGTCAATACGAGTGTACCATGCTCTCATATCCTGCTTGAGCCCATAAGAGCTCTCTTCAGCCTACACACGTGTCTCTGTTGAACTCTTCAAACCCCTCTAGGTGGTCCATATAAATCTCCTCCTCAATCACTTCGTTGAGGAATGTTCTTCACGTCCATCTGGTGGATCTTCCACCCCATCTGTGCTATAAATGCCATAATCGTCTTTATGGATGAATATTGTGCTATTGGGGCAAAGGTATCGTCATACTTTATACCCTTAATCTGTGAGAAGCCCTTGGCCACAAACTTGGCCTTGTACTTCTCCACACTTCAATCTGCTCCATGCTTCACCTTGTACACCCAGCATAAGCCTACTACTGATTTTCTCTCTGGCCATGGCACAATCTCACAAACGTCATTCTTCATGATTCAGTATTATTCCTCCATCATGGCATCTTGCCAAACCTGTTGAGAAGCTGCCTCCTTATAACAAGAAGGTTCAGTGTCCACCAACTTTGTCATCAATGCCATATATATCCTGTGTACCTCTGTGTCTGCTTGCTTTGCCTGAACATGGTGCTAGGACCGTCAACATGCTCCTGGGCCTCCTAAATCAACCTATCAACCCACTTGGTTATCTTCCTCCTCGTGCTAGGAGTTTCTAACTGAGTAGTTACCTGCTCTTGTCCTGGTCTCTCCTCCTTATCATCTTGCTTTGCATCTCGCTGTGCGGCCCACTTGCCACCTAGATGAGACTCAAACTGTGATCCTGGCTAGGGCTCCTCCTCAGGTACTCCAACCTGCTCTCTCTCTAAGGAATCCCTTAGAACCCAATCCTGTTTTAACCTCACATTCCGCTTGATCACTGTCTGCTTGAGTCATGGTAGATACACCTTGTAAGCATGGGTTGTCTCACTATATCCCATGGAAATTCCCTTTTCTGCTGCGAGCTCCAACTTCTTCTTGCTATCTTTGGACATGTTGTAGTAAACTTTGGTGCCAAAGATATGAAAGTGTGAAACATCAGGCTTCTTGCCTGTGAAAGCCTACTCTAGTGTAACTCGTCCAAGCACCCTGTGTGGACTCATGTTTTGTAGAAATACTGCAGTGTTGCATGCTTTTGCCCACAAGAACATAGGCAGTCTCTGATCATGCAACATGGCCTTGGCTGCTTCAACTATGCTACGGTTCTTCCTCTTAGTCACTCCATTTTGCTGAGGGTTATGGGATGCTGTCAGATCTCTCCTAATGCCCTCTTTGGCATATAAGTCCTTGAAGGAATTGGTAACAAATTTCCCTGCCATTGTCGCTCCTCACTACCTTGATCTTCTTCCCAGTCTGGATTTTTACCAAGGCCTTAAACTCCATGAACTTTGTTAGGACTTCATCTTTCTTCTTCATAAAATATATCCAAGTTTTTTGAGAATAATCATCAATGAAAGTAACATAATACCCGTGTCTTATAAGAGACGAAGAAGAGAAGGGCCCACATATGTTTGAATGCACGAACTCCAAATTCGCTTTGGCTCTGCTGTCTTGGCCTTGAAAAGAAGTCTTGGCATACATGCCAAGTGTGCACCCCTTGCACACATCATGTTAATCAAAACTTCATGCTGGTAATCCCGTGGCTATTTGTTGAAGAATCTTCAATGCCCCATGATGCAAGTGTCCCATGTCCCTGTGCCAAAGTTCTCCAACATCTCTACTTTTCTCACCACCTGCCTTGCTGCTCAAGGTTGTGCATGTCTCAACCTGTAACCTGTAGAGATTCTTCATCCTCACACCTATCTATTTCACTGATCCAGAAGTTAAGTGCTTGAGGTATGCCTTACCTCTACTAAAGATGACTTCATAGCCATTGTCCTCAAGGGTAGCCACTGAGACAAGGTTCTTCTTTAGCCTTGGAACATAGAGGACATCTTTGAGATGGAGAGAGCTCCCATACTCCCTCTCAAACTGACAGTACCAACTTCCCTAGTTGCATACTTGCCGTTATTTCCTAGATCAATATGAAATTGCATTTCCTTCTCCTCTAGCTAGCTGAAATTCTCCTTGCTCCTGGTCATGTGGAAAGATGCATCAAAATCAATATACCATGTGCTACTGAGCTTTCCATGCAAGCTATCAATGAGAAGTCTTTCTCAAACTGAGAAGCAAACCCATCTACCTCTGATGTAGCAACATGATCCTTACTGTATCCCTTCTTCCGATTAGGACATTTTGTAGGATACTGCCAAAATTCATGGCAATAGAAGCACTTGATCTTGCTGAGATCCTTCTTCTTCTTCTCGCCCTTCTAACTAAACTCAACCTTCCATTTGCCTTTCTTGCCCTTGGCTTTGCTGCCTTTGCCTACCAGGGAAAAGTTCTCCTTGTCCTTTGTCCTTTGATGATCTACCATCTCTGGTCCCTCTCCTGATTTCTTCCTGAACGCAGTCACCCCATAGCCTTTCCAACTAGGAAATTTTTCTCTGCCACTTACTGCATCCTGGAAGTTATACCAAGACTTATGAAGTCCTAGTAGTGCAAGATTCACAGGGTCACTATCTGGTACAATCACACCCGCACCACCTAGCTCATCTCGAACCTGAGGGAACTTCGAGAGATATGTGATGATGGGCTCTCCTTTGCTCATCCAAATACTCCTTAGCTTCTCCTTGAGAGCAAGCTTCCTGGCATCACTGGAACCCTCATACAGATCTAAGATAGCTTTAAACATCTCAAACTTTGTCTTCTTATCACGGAGATGAGGAATAATATGATCTTTGACCCCCCTAGAATAATCCTCTTTGCCTTGGTGTCATTCTTAGTATGCTGGGCCAACTGTTGGGGATCTTGAGGTGGCGCTCTAGCTTGCTTGATAAACTCTTCCAACTCATTATCTTCCAACACTATTGTGATCCTCTCCTTCCATGAGCAGAAGTTAGAGGCTCCCTCTAAACAATGATCCGCTCTTAGTGCTTTGAATGCTATCTTGCTTATCCAAAGTACCGCTCTTAAAAAAAAACTCTGATCTACACTCGTTAAAAACTTATCAACTGGGTGCTGATCTTTGCTTTGATGACATGTTAATTTTCCATGAAAATTTTGCAACTGCTTAAATGAATAATCTGAAACTAAACTTTCTTTTACCAAGACTCAAAATTTTCTTAACAATAGATAAGCAGCGGAATAAAACACAAAGATGTGGTATTTTATTGATTGAGCAAATGGATCAAATACAAAGCAATCTGTCTCTTGAGAACAAAGCTGTTCTCATGCTGATCTAGCCTGGACTTTCCTGAAAAACCTTGATCATAGTTCTTAATCCTTTGTGCATAATGAGGTCCTGTTTCCTCGCGCACTAGCCTTTCTCCTTGCCCACAAAATCTCCTATTTTGTAGCGCACCAAGCTCCAAAATTCGTGCGCATAGTGCCTCCTATTGTGTAGTGCAAATCTCCACAATCTATGCACACTTGTTACTCGAGGCTATGCACATCAGAAGCAGGGAGCTCACACACAAACTTGTGCACTCAATAATGAATAAACTATGTGCCTTCATCCTCTTTCTATTGATTCGATCCATGCTAAAATTAGCAAGTTACAAATTTAGAACTTGAGTTGTGATTAACTAGTTAATTGAGTTTCACTGGTTTTCTAACTCATCCTTGCTTCATCCTCTTCTAAATTTGAACTGCCACTCGAACTATAGTCAAACTGAAGAAGGTCCACGTAACTGATTCTCCAACTCTACACATGAATTCGCCATCTCCATGAACTCGCTCTATGGTTGAGGAAAGACAAATCATGGTCTTTCTGGCTAAAGGCACGAGCTAGAGAATACCTTCCACGCTACCATTTTCAACATTAAGGGTGCACATGTCATGCTCCAAAATAATGTCGTACACAATATAATCTCCAAGATGGTGTCTCTACTCAAAGTGTGTCCACACATCTCCATCCCAAGCCCACACGGACTTTGTTGCTCCTCCAGAGCCTTGTACTCCACTAAATCAGTTGCACCTACAAGAATATTGTTTTAGCCTAGGTGTCCTAAGCCAACTCCAAGTCTTCACTGAATAATCCAAGCTACACCATGTTATCTAGGACTTGATGCCCTCCTTTAAGATCCACAATGCTCTTCCTCCTAAGTAACATTCCCTAAACACGTGGATCTCTCCATGTGTCCGTAATGAAGGGTGTCCACCAAGCAAGCAAGAGAATAGTTCCCTAGGGAGGATTTCCCAGTGATCACCCACTCGAGGTCAAGCAATCACTAAGCAAGCTGTCTCCTTTGTGCAAATTCATCATGGATCAACAAATCCATTAGAGATCAACTCTAATCTGCCAATCCATCTCAGACCATTAAGGGGCTAAACATACAGCATGTACCCCAAAACTCATGAGGTACCCATAAACATGGAGTAAACACATTCAAAGTAACTTAGAAGCTAATATGATGGAGCCGCTTCTTCAACCTTAAACAATGTCAATCACCCTTGTTGAATGATGGAGTGTTAAGTGCATGGTTCACAATGGTCATGGGATATGGATTGTGGATGTTCCAAGACCTTGTGTCGAGGATGATCTTGCCTACTCTTAGAGGTTCCTCTAGGTTGGCCATTGCATTCACTTCCCTTTTTTTATGCCTTTGAATGTGGAAGAGACTAAGCAAAATCATTGGAAGAAGGGTTATATTCTCTTGAGAGTTTGAGAGGATAACAACAAAATCTCCAAGGACGAGGATAGTTGGGAGGTTTTGCCCTGTTAAAGTTTGATCCCTTGGAAGGTTGCAAGGTATTTTGCTTTATTATTGGTTGCTTCTCTGATTTCCCAAGCTAAAGAGATTGTTGGTTGTCCATCGAGGCCATAGATGACCCCCTTGCACCTGTCGCCTTTTGAATTTGTAACTATGGTCGGTCTTCATAATGTATATTTGGCCACTTGATGTACTTGTATTGATTATTATAAAGCATATTCTAAATGCTAGAGTCAAAATAAAATTTATTTTGAGTCAAAATCTTTAACATTACACCTCTTTTTTCGCAAAAAGGATTTCATCATGTTCTTGTGCGCAAATCATCAAAGATTCATCATCAATCTTTAGTTTGTTAAAGTTGTAAACCCATTCTGCATGTTTATAATGTAAATGACCTTAGTAAGACCATTATGTATGTAACAACCTAGGTAAACCTATTATTTTGGTGACGATTTCTATCCTAGGAGGTTTTTCGTCTCACTGATTTATCTGTGTTTTTAGACACAAAAGATTAACAAAGTTTTTCCCTCCAGCTTCACCCCAAAACTAGGGTGGATTTTGTTGTCAAGATCTTAGGTAAGTCCTAGTGTTTTAGTCGAGTCTTTTGTAAAGTGATTTGGGAATAATTATAATTTTTAGCTAATTGGCTAAATTATTTTATTACAAATCATTTGGTTTACTAGATCATATTTGAGTCGCAAAATTGGGTGAATAATCGAGGGTCTATAAAGAATGGGTGTTCCCCCTTCATAGGTTAAATGTAATTATCTTATGTAAATAATATTCTAGTCATGATGCTAAAATATTAGAGGGTTGAAAAAAACAATCAATCCCCTCATGTGTCAATTAATTAAATTTTCTGGCAAAAATAAATTAAAAATCCTAAGTGAGAAATTTTAATTAATTAGAGTCAAAATTAAGTCTCAGCAAAAAATAATTTCTCCAAATAAAAAAATTCGTGCGTTCTAGAGAAATTAATTTTTGGAGGTCCCCCATGAAGAGAATATTCAAAATTTCAAGAAATTTTGGACCTTTGGTCTTTGGTAGTAAAGTCAAAGTCAATTTTTTGAGGAAATTAGCTCAAAATAATTAATTTGATCTAATTAAAAAGAAATTAAAAGAGATTCGAAAATTGTCAAAAAATAAATATTTCGACGATAAAGATTAAAAGATAATTAAATCTTTATCAATGGTTGAAATTAATTTGAGGGGGATCAAGCCAACTAGTCGTGTGGAGAATTTATCTATAAATTAGAGATTATTTGTCTCACAAATGATTTGATCATTGAGTCGTATACTTGCTCAATGATCAAATTAGAATCCGATTAGAGGCTACTAACAAACATAAATATATGTATAAATATTTTATTAAAAAGATGAATTGACAGATGATGATTGTTACATTGGGGTTTCCTGGCTTATATATCGCCATGGGCACCTTTTGGGGAAAGGGCATGATCTTATGATTGTGCCCTTTCGTCTACTTTAACCTAAAATTAAATAATAAACCTAATACTAACTAATTTTTTTACATAACATTGGCTTCCTCTCGAAAGAATGCTTTGTCCTCAAAGCATATGTAATGACGAATATTATTGACAAAATGCTTCATTCTCCTAAGAAGCGTCTTCTTCAGTAAGTCCTTCCACTTGATCAGATATTCCTTGATAGTACGATATCGAAGCTTTCTTTCTCTAGTAGACAAAATACCTTCTGGTTCTAGAATGACTCTTCCGTCATCATCTAAGGATGGAAGTGTTGTTTGCGTTGTTTGATTGTTACCTAGTGCCCTTTTAAGGCAAGATACGTGGAAGACATTGTGAACACGACTTGTCTCTGGAAGGCTTAAACCATACGTGACTTGGCTAATATTTTTGTTGATCTGATAAGGTCCATAAAACTTTGGTGCCAATTTGTTTTTTCCTTTCTGTTTTAAGGATAATTGTTTGTATGGTTAGAGCTTAACAAATACCCGTTTTCCAACTTCAAACTCTCTTTTGGTTCTGTTACGGTCTACTTGTTGTTTCATACAATTCCTTGCATTATTCAGGTTTTCTTTTAATATTTGGACGATTTTTTGGGTTTCTTCTAGTTGATCTTTAACAACAGGTAGATTTGTGCTAGATCCTTCCATTTCGGGGGTTCATACCCATATAAAGCTTTAAATGGCATCATTTTTGCTGATGTATGATAAGTGGAATTATACCACCACTCAGCAAGATGTAACCATTGAACCCACTTATTTTGTTTTTCTATAGCGTAGCAACGTAGGTAGGTCTCCAAACATTTATTGACAACCTCTGTTTGGCCATCTGTTTGAGGGTGATAAGCGGAACTCATATTTAAGTAGGTTCCTATATAGCTGAACAATTCCTTCCAGAAATTACCCTTGAACTTGGCATCTCTATCACTCACAATGACTTCCGGAAAACCATGTGTCAGGCTAGGAGTAACTCCAGAAAAACTGATACGATTATTTCATTAGGTAGCTATTGTTATATACATGAATGTGACTGATCAGTTCATCTTCTTGATGACTGTTCACATTCCAG
>APFE030692506.1:81811-105680 GCA_000404065.3 Pinus taeda | reverse complement strand
GCCTCATGATCTACATGTGTACTTGAAGAAGCCAAGTACACATCCCCACCTTCATCTGAGGTTGTTTTTGCCTCTGCAAAAGGAGCATCATCAGATCCCTTTCCTTTATCAAGAGCTTTAGATTTACAATCCATTTTGTAGTGACCTTCCTTTCCGCATTTCTAGCACACCACCTTTATAGGTTTTCCGAGAGATTTAGATCTCCCTCTAGATTTAGATCTCCCACTCAATGACTTATATTTGTTTCTATTCTGGGACTATCCTCGTAAAAAAAAGGCATCACCATTTTGGCTCTCCATATTTTTCCATCTCATCTCCTCCGTCAGCAAGGATGAGACTATTTCATCAAACTGCAAGGTAGTTGCATTGCTACTTATTGCAATAACTAGACTATCCCACGAATCTGGTAGAGAACACAACAAATTGATGCACTTATCTTCATCTGAAATTTTAATATCAATAGATGCTAACTAACTTACCATAGTATTAAATGTGTTTATATGGTCTGTCACCAAGTTTGCATCTTTCATCCTCATGTTATACAACTTTTTCCGTAGGAACATTTTATTCACTAGAGACTTAGATTGGTACAAAGTCTCTAACTTGTCCCACAAAGACTTCACCATAACTTCCCCTGATACATTTTGCAATACTGAATCTGAGACACAAAATCGCATTATGCTCTTTGCCTTTTGATCCAACTTCTTCCATTCTTCATCGGACACTCCTGTTGGTTTAGTACCCAGATCTATCATGATCCATTGATATTTATCTACCAAGAGATACTCCATATTGAGTTTCCACAACTCAAAACTATAACCATTAAATTTCTTGATCTCTATCTTTCCGTTGCTCTTCATCTTCTTTCACCACCATAATCGATCTCGCATTTCCCACTGAACAGGGTCTAGCATAGGCTCGAGAGAAACCCCTCAGAAAAAAAGGCGTCCCCTTGAAGCCAAAAGAGTTCTAATACCAAATGTAGGTTTTAACTCCATACAGAAATTACCTGCATACAAATTCTTAAACGCAAAAAATAAACAATGTGAGAGCATAACACATAAAACACATATACACAGAGATTTTCCTCTCGATCCCAAAACCGGGACTACTAGCTTGATTTTTCATTATATTCCTTTTAATGTTACAATACATATTTATACATGTCGAAGCATCCAAAACCATGGACTAAAAAACCATAGGTAGGTTCACCTAACCTAATAGGGTCCAAAAAAAAATTTGACAGGGTGCTGCCCTGGACCCCGTAGAGGGGGGCTACCCACCGCCCTCAAACCCCCCGGATAGGGGGGGCTGCCGCCCGCCCTGTGACCCCTCCACTACGCAATCGGCACAATGAAGGGGGGGCTCCGCCCCCCCTCTAACCCCTGATTCACTATGTCAGTTAGTCATGGAAAGAATATAACACAACCCAACACATACTGGGGAGACCCCCTTTGTTGGTGGGTCCAGCATCATCAACAAAATGACACTAGAAGGAGGGCCAGTTGACAAGTTGAGCCTATTGCATCTAGTTTGAATCTTTCGTCTAAAGTGGTTCATACACTAATCATGCTCCCAAGATGTTTCTCCAATGTTTCCCTTGATCAAATTTCACACCCCGATGAGCTCCTCATTCACATGTCCCAGTTAAATTTTGATGGTGAGGACGAAAGATCCATATCTAAGCATATTTATGATTTTCTTCAAAATTTTGAACCTTATTAAATCAATAATGAAGAGGCTTCTTGTGTATTTTTCTTCCTCACCCATGAGGGTCCTACTAATCAATGATGTCATACCTTGCCACTTGCTTCCATCCATTCCCTGATCCCTTTTCTCAAGGATCTCCATCAAAACTTTAGTAAGTATAACTACTGAGATGTTTTTGGAAGAATCAACCTATTAAGAATGGATCTTATTAAATAAGTTGATAAATTGTCTCATCAATTTCTTCACCTTTTCTATCAAATTCCAGAAGAATATTTGAACTAAGATTTCTTGAAGTAAGAGTTCGAGTGCTTGATTCATGTCTCTTCATATGGTGAACCTGAACCTCTCTATTTTTCTAGTTCCCCAACTCTTACAGATCATGAGACACCTTAGATTGTAGAGGAGGATCCCAGCACCCTATTTTTTCCTTGTCCTCCTCCTTTTCTAGTCTCGATGTGGATGCCCCTTTGTGGTGATTGCGAAACTCAGGAATCTGCATAGCATGTCCTGAGGCCATCTTCTCATCTTTCTCCTGCTTCCATGGAGGAATTCCCATAATGGTTTAGAGAGCCTATAGCCAAGACTCACTCCATTCCGCAAGAGGACATTACTATTCACAACTCAAGTCTCGAAGTTGAGCTACATCCCTGCCATCCTCCATCATTCACAACCCATGACTCCTTGTACCATGACTTGCTTGATCAATATGTTTCACCAGCCAGCTGTGCACATTCTCTCAATTCCCAAGCCATTGGCTCAAATTTTGATTGGGTGCAAGGTAGTCACATTACACTAGTAAAGGAGCAGAAAGGTGAGGACGCTATCAATTCCCCTTGTCCAATTCAAAATTTTCTACATCAAAACAGTGGGTTTCCATTATCTAACAACTCTCAATCTTCTAATATTGGTGAAACATCTTGTATAATTAATTGTTTCGATCAACTAGTAGTCTTGTGTTTTTATCACTCCATGCTTCCATATGCCATAATGAATACTCAGGCACATCATGTGATCTTCTGTTTTATCATGAATACTCTAACTCAAATCTACAATTTCCTTTAGTCAAAGAAAACGTTCATATTGAAACTTCCTTTTCACCTAACTTGCCCATGTATCCTACCATTCACAATGCATCCACATATGTTGAAGATACTCCATGTTCTCTCACTTCTTCATCTAATGATTTATCTCTTCAATTGACACAAGGCAGTGAGGTTGTCCAAGATGAAGTTGAAAAAAATTTAATCATAAAGTGTTCTTCCCATTCCCCATCATCTCTTCTGTTATATGAAGACAACTCTTCAAGTCATCTTGTTGAAGCTGAAAAATCAAGTGCAACCTGTAATAGAGATGGCTGCCATCCTAGAAGATATTCTAAATTCAACAACAATAACCACCCTTAAGCCATGCATGATTTGGTTTAGGCTTCAAAATATGATCCTGCAATTTTGGAAAGTTCCAGGACATGCCAAGGAGTCGAGGCACTTCAACGTCCATTGATGGTTATGTCAGGACCTCGTGACTCTGGTAAGCCCCCAAAACCCAACTAGATATGGTTTCTCATGCACAATATGTCTAACTACATGGTTACACTTGATGTGAGTTGACGTGTAAAAAATGTTTGGTATTCCGGATGTGACCTCTCAAATGATAAAAAATGACCAAATTCAAAAATATATCACAATGCATCCATCTTCATGCACATCTCTTGCATCAAAATCGGGATGGGAATGCCCATCCCTCATGAAATAATGGAATTATGAAGTTGACAATCTCAAATACTATTTTTTCCCACAATCATACTTATCAAATTTTTTGTCTCATGATTAGCTCCTCAGTCTCCTTGCGCATCATGTACTTTAAATCGACTCACTCATCACACCAACAATTCCCTTGTCTCATGATGAGCACACAAGCTTTCACATGAATCAAGTTCCTTTCATTTCACCATGCCCCAACTGGTTTCACGGATTCATAGTGTTGGCATCCCTTTTACATTCCTATGATGACCATGATGCCTGCACAATTTTTCACTAGTTGCACGCAAGTGGTCCATCATGTCTAGCTCATGATGAAATTTGTTCCATTTTTCAATGCATTCACAATGTTTTTAAAGAATTTTTCTTTGTTCATTGAAAACGGGGAATCTGTTGTCTCAACAAACTCATCTAATCATTCCCCCATATCTGGTGACTATTATGGAACTCATCATTTTCCCAATAGTGCATTCGATGACAGTTAGTGTTTTCTCTCCGATATTCACTGGTTAACATCTTTATCCTTATATTTTTGTCAAGTGGGCGAGGCACTCCAACCTACGCTGATGGTTATGGAAGATCCTCACTGTCTTGCAATGATTGATGAGAATGACCAGCCTTATTTTTCTATACAATATTCCGATTGTGATCCCATCTCTCTAATTAGAAAGCCATATTTCCATAAGTCACAAGATTTTCTAAACAACCATTATGAATTTCATGATCCAATTTCTTAATGGCTGGAATAATCTTACTTGGCGAGCCATGCTGCAGGAAACAAGCTTAAATCCTTCCTTGCGCTTGCTAAGAAGTTCGTTGTAGATGAACACACACTCACAAGAGGCTTCTGAGGTTTGTTGAATAATATTATCCATCGAAAAGGTAAGCATGTGTATTGGATGGTCATGACACACTTTTTCTGCCCACATGAAAGACCTTCCTTTTCATGTGCAAGATTTTCAATATTTTATATTTTATGTTGCACACTATTTGTTACCTGCTTTAATTGCATGTATCTTTGTGGTTGCAAGTCATAAACGACTACAATGGCTTCACTAGAAATTTCATGTCATGTAATCCCAATTGTTTAGATGTTAGGATAGAGTAGGATTAGCTGAATCTTAGTTTTCCTTCCTTGCACTCGTCTTACACTTGTAGTTGTCATGTTTTTCTTCTTTTCATTATGTTTCTTTAGTCATTTTTCTTTATTATCTCCTGGTTTTGTTTACATGTTGTGTACTCGTTTCCTTGTCTTGTTTTTCCCTTTCGTGCTGAGTTTTCCTTTTTTAATCACTACGTGAATAAGTGTTTTCCAATACTATGTTCAAGCTTGTGGATAAGTATGTGACTAAATTTAAAGAGCCTTGTGACACCTCAACACTTAGCCAATCATGTGTATGTATTCTTTGTGCTTGGTTGTAACTGTTGGTTGATGAAGCCTTGATTGAAAATATGATCTGTATGTAAGGGAAGCTCTGGTCAAACCATGAACCTATGTCCAAATTGGGAAACCCCATGCCTCTACTCAATCTTCTGCTCGGTGTGTTCAAGCTTAATCCAAATAGTAGGAATGTGAAGGGGAAAATCTAAAGGAGCAAACCTAAATAATATGTCTTACATGCTTCTCTAAAGGGATAACCTCTTCTACTCTCAATAACTAGGGATATCTCTTCTGCCTAAAAAATAAATAAGTGCCTATGAATAGTCCTCTTTAAAGAAAATAAAAATACAAAGGCAAAAAAAGAGAAAGGCTTCCTGTGCAAAGAGATGAAGCAGGAAACTCCACCAAGGTACTCACCAGGCTCACTGCCAGTGGAGCAAATTCTTCTATTCCTATGTGACTCTTCTAGGGTAATATCTAGGCCTGTTGACAAAAGAGAAGCACCAGAGATGAAAAATTATACTCTGCAAATCTTAATATCATGAAACGAAATAGCCTTCCCTATTTTCAAATGCTATGATCTAGCTAAAAATTTTGATGTGTTTGACTTAGTTGGTACAAGGTGAACTATGTCTGTCCATGGGGTAAGTGGGGAAGCCAAAGTAACCTACAAAAAAAATCAATACTTCTTGCAAGGTCAAGGCCCCATGCTACAAATGAATTGGAACAAAGAAGTTGGTATTCAACTAGTGTATCACCAAGTATTGTAGCAGTTGCAACACCCTCCAAAATTTTTTCCTGCATCCAAATTTTGGAGCCTTCCTTGGTTTTTCCCCTTGATGGCCACAAACAACCAAGCTCATCCCATGAGCTCTTGTCAAGTTTCAAACCATTTTTACTTGATCGATCACCAATCATCTTTTGGCATGTTGATCATTATGTCATGCTTACGAGTTTGTTCTAGAAATTTTGAAGGTTTTTCTTTGTGTGTATGTGATGCTTTTGCTCTGTTGACATCAGTCGTACTCACACAAAAAGTCGTAAAACTACCGTGCAAGTGTTTTCATGGTCGTTCGAAGAGATATCTCAACTCTCACACTTGTCGCTCTTAACCTTTGAGTCAGTTTCACTAAGAACATGTTGTCTTGTTGGTTTGAGGTGTCTTGTCGTTGAGTCGTGTCAAGTGTGTGATCACATTTTTATGTATGCACAAGTACACTTGATTTTACACAGTCATTTTTTTGAAAATCTTTCAACCAAACAACCCTACTTCAACTAGACCCCAATCTAAGTGACCTTGTGTTGTTGCTGAAAACTGTGCAGAGCTTGAGGTTGTCCTCTAGGAAACTTGCACTACACAATTATGGAAATAAGCGAGCTGAGTGACTCCGAGAACTATGCAGAGGTTGTCTAGAACCCGATCTACTATGTGCTTCCAGTAAGATCTCCCATCAAGCCTCTCGTTGATCAATTGGAAAAAATGACCTGAGTTGTGACTGAGGGCTATACTGATTTCCAAAACTGTGTAAAACTTGTCTAGCATTACTACCTTGTATTAACTACATAAACTGCACAGACATGTGGGACATGCCTTTTCTTCCTGTCACTATACTGTCCAAATAAATTACGTAGATATGTTAGGCACGCTTCCCTACTGGCCTGCTCTGCAATCAACCCAGAAATTGCGCAAAGTTTCTTATCACCGACCCTTCCTCCCCACTCTACAATCAACCCAGGAATTGCACAGAGTTGTCTATCACCTACCCTTATTTCCCACTCTGTAATCAGTCTAAGAATTGCACAGAGTTGTCTATCACCTACCCTTCTGCCCCTCTTTGCAATCAACCTAGAAACAATGCAGATCTGACAAGCAAGCTTCCCTGTTGGAATGCTTTACTCTGAATAAGAAAATTGTGCTAATCTATCCGTCACCTTCCCTTTTGTCTCACTCAGCAATCAGCCCAAAAATTGCACAGTTATGTCAAGGCCCAAATTGTCTCCCAGAATTGCGCAATTTTGACTAACAGCTTTGACAACCTGATCTTGTCCTCCTCTAGAAATCTATGCAGATTTTTCTACCAGTGCCTCTTGTTTCCCACACTATATTGCCCAGAGAAACTACATAGATCCAAGCTTGATGCATTTCCTATTGCTCCCCTTAAAAATTTCACAGATTGGCCCAATAGTTTCCCGACACCCTGCCTGGCCTTCCTCCCAGAAATTGCGCAATTTTTCCTTCCATCTAGGTTTTTCCCGGTAGCTGCCATTGTTGTCTCAAATTGTGTGAATCTTCCTCCCAATGATATCTACATAGTTTTTCCTAACAGTTTTCTTGATTCACACATCCCACCCTATATTGTTCTCTACACAATTTAAGTCCCTTGTCCCTCTCCCGATCACTCGTATTGAAACGGAAAATAATGCATCATGTTAGACTAGGAGATTTTTTGATTTGATGTCACCTCGTCATGAGTGATTACAAGAATAAGTACATCAATGAAACATGACTCGATGACAAATGGGATGGAGAAGGGGTGCATTCTAGAAGACTTTCTTGCAATCGAACAAATGCACGAAGAACATTGAGCAAGCAAGCGAAAGGGACACATTCACATGCACCATCAAGCAATGACCAAGACCATTGAAGACCATGCACATTTTGCCATGCAGAGGTGGAGACATATTACACTGGGAGCATAACATCACTCAAGAACACAAAATGTCGACACAGACACCACAGTCAACCAATACATGTCAGCATGTCATGTTTATTTGTGTCATGAGTTGTCTCATCCACATCATTACTATGGGCCATACTTGTCGTAATCAATGTAATGTAAGGTGGAAGTCCAAGAGAGACACATATGAAGTTTAAGAGTTAGTTAAATTCAGAAAGTCATTGGAAGTCAAATAGTCATGAGGGAAGTCAAAAAGTCACAAGGGTTAGTTACTCCCTTAGTTATATATAACCCCTCATTGTATGAGCAAAGGAATTTTCACCTTGGCTCCTCCCACATAACCTTGAGAGTTTATAGTTTGTTCTTCCAGGAGTGGGAAGTCGCTCCAACATCCCACCATTGGTGTTAGTGATGTATAGTGTACATGTGTGTCTTATATCTTTTTCTTGATGTAGAAGCCTATTTCATCCCAACAGGTTTTCACACATATTTTGTATATGTTTCTAAGATTATTCTTCAAATGTTTGTAATGCATCTTTGCTTAACTTGTACTAAGATAGTTGAACTACTTCAGTTATACTTATATTGTTGAAGATATGTTGTATTTTTTATCATTGATTTCCCACCGATGTGGACTACTCCGTCGAACATTAAAGAAGCCATATTTGTGTTTTCTTGGTTTTAACATCTATCACCCGAGTGTGGACTAGTTCGTTAGATGGTGTAGGTGTTTTCCCTTGAATTTTGGTTTTCACAACTGCCGCATCCACTGTGGACTATTTCGCTCGATGCTGAACATACCCTTGTTTTTGTTTGTGTGTGTCTCTTCCTGAGTTGAGAGTATTCCCTCTCATAAAGAGACTCACTTTACTTTCCCCCTTTTCATATTAAGAAAACTTGGACATGGAGTTACATTGTGCTCTCACCAAAGATACTCAGCTCACTTTCTTAAAGCTACAAGCATAACACTCTCATGTGCTAAACAACAAGAGCTAAGGAAAATCCCTAAGATAATGGAAACTGGGTCATCGTAAAGGATGGCGCTCCTACACCAAATGGTGTGACGTCTAGTGGGGACTTCATATTGGTGAGATCCCCTTTGGTTTCAGTTCCAACATTTTCAACATGGGGGTAGTTTCTTTTCCCGGGAAATGAAATTGTTTAAATGATTAAACATAAGATAAATTGGAGTAACGATATTAACTTTTAGAGATAGCCTCAAAATTAAAAGCTAATTATATATATGGAAATCACTAAGAAACAATTAAAAAAAATAATTCATTATGTCAAAATTGTCACCCTAACCTAAAGATCTTGTGATAAGTAGAGGTTTTCTTAAATGGTACTCAAAACATGACGTGTAATTTCGTTCCTTTTTCATATTCATATAAAATTTTATGTGTAATTTTCTTCTTTTTCATATTCATGTAAAATTTTATGCGCAATTCCCTTCCCTTTCATATTCATGTAAAATTTTATGTACAATTCCCTTTCATATGTAAAAAATTGTAGAAAATAGAAGTCCATTCATGCATGAGAAATGATTGGTATATTATATTGTATTCTTTAAAGAAGTTATTTCCATGGAGACTAATTACTTTAGTTAACCATTCACATAAACAAATCAAATATTATTGCAAAGTGTAAGCATATTAGATGGTTAAATATCAAATATTATTGTAGATTCTAAGTATATTAAATGGTTAAAATGCAAAATAGTTATTTAAGATAATATATTAATATAAAGGTAAAAATTAGTCTACATGTTATTTAAATAAAAATTTGTAAAATAATTAGTTTTTATTATAAATCAATATAACATTTAGTATTAAAATGATATTAAACCAAGATAATTTTAAATAATTTTTGAATTCCTTTATATCCTTAAAAAAAAATGTTGAAGAAAAATATAATAATTACTATGCATATGTTATAAAATGATATCATAGCTAAGTAGAAAAGACATAAAATGTGGTAACATATTTTCGTATAAAATATGTTTGAAGATAAGCAAGGAAAGTTATATAAAACTACAAGAAGTGATTTTGAGGGCTATTATTCTCTTTAAATAAGTGAGAGCCATGATAGATGGATTTGATGAGTTGTCACGAAAAAATAGATGTTAAATTTTCTATATAGATTGAATAAAAGAGCTATGGGTTTGTAAGATAAAATTATAATTATGAGAATACTATAAAGAATAAAAAGAATAGTTGAAGTGACCGTTAAGAATCATGTGAAACTTAGTTTTTCCATGAACATATAAAGTTGATGATAAATATGTTGGAAATTCATTACACTCTAATTCACTCTAATCTTTTGAAGACCGAAAAGCCGTGAGATTTGCGAAAATATTAAAAATAATAAGGGAGCCATTACCGTGGCAGTAGTCCCTATCGGGGTCTGCCACAACAAACGGGGGTCTGCCACAACAAATAGCAAGCAACACATGGCTTTCATGCTGGTGAGACATTGCATGAGGTGGACGTGTGCTGCGAGTTCGATGCGAAAGCAGTTAGTGCATCTGACCCAGCGAGCGGTGGTTCAGTTCTCCCATAGCATTAATCCAGTTATCTAGGTTGAATCGAGTGCCCAAGTTTGATCAACGGACGAAATGAATGAATTCCCCCATCTCTTAACAACAGCCTAAAGAAAGCCCTTAGAGTGGATTTGAAAAGATCAAGAAATTAGCAGATTTCGCAAATTCAGGTAATATCTTCAACGGCTACTACATTTGGAAGATTTTTGGTTTTGGGCTTCCATTTCAGCCCAACAGCAAGGAGAGGAATGTTAAGGTTTTATTTTTTATAATTGAAAGTTGGAAAAGTTTTATGTAGTAATTGAAATTTTTAGATTAGAAACATTTTATGTTAATAAAAGTGTTATGTTTCATTCTATTGAAATGTTTATATTGAGATTTAAGTTTTATAGGTTTTTAATATATGATTTTTTAAATAGCATGAGAAGAAGAGGAAAATTGTATATTTGTAAAAATATTGAGATTTAAGTTTTATAGGTTTTTAATATATGATTTTTTAAATAGCATGAAAAGAAAAGGCAAAGTGTATATTTTGTAAAAATAAAAATAAAAGAATAAGCAATTAAGTTAATAATTAATCGTATAAACTAGAACTTGTAATATGACTAGGATGGATCAATTCAATATTATATCAGATACTTCAATTTTTTGGGGGGTTTAAAATATGTACACCTTAACCATTAAACAACGTATAATTATTTTAACACATAAATTAATTAATTAATTACTATAAAAAATGCAAAAGAAATATAATATTTCAAGTAAGGTTATGGTATATATATTAGATAATTCACAGTGTTGTTAAGGAAAAGATTTCAAAAGAACACTAAAAAGTATGCCTAAATTAATATGAAATGGATGGATATCGATGGCTATAGTCCCAATATTGTACTAATTTTTTTCAAAACGATTTTGAAAAGTGGTGAGGCTATATATATATAAGAGCTACTATGAACTAGAAACCAAAAATACATAGCGTGAGAGTCTCTGTAGTTTATTTAGTTACATACATATTATACACGCCATATTTATATTTTCTTCTTTATAAGCTTATCCATCACTTAAAAATGCTGCCGGTCATGACATAGCCTCTCCACACACAACCAGCCGGTCATGACATAGCCTCTCCACACACAACCAGTAAAACAATAATGAATTAAATTCATCATTCACACGGGCATTGAATAACATTAGCATGAATGAATGAAAAAATTTACAGAGCTATGTTATACTGATAGTTGAACCGCGACTTACTGGACTTAATCACACCACTTAATTATACTCGTCAATATTTAGTAGCTTAGGAGAATGGCGTTGAATATCAGAGCGGCGGGGGCGGGAGGGCTGATGTACGTTGCAGATATATGTAAATCTTTCCACAAATTTTATACTCTAAAAAAATATTTGTTAAGAGGGTGCGGGACCCTACTCTTTGAACTTTATTACAAGAGACCATATTGTCCCTTGTGATATAAAATAACTTGGAAAGAATAACATCTCATTGTACCAACCACTCATTCTTTAATATAATTTTTTCCACAAATTTTATACTCTAAAAAATATTTACATCTTAACAAACATTCTAAAAGTACAAAATCAAAATAAATTTATGCTAATTAATAACATATTTCTAATTCAAAATAATGTAATTTAAATAATAAAATTAATAAGTTTAGATGATTTATTTTTATTATAATGTTGATTTGGAGTAATTTAACTAGTAATAATGATGGAAATGAAATTTTACTGAATCAGTAAAAAAATAATTATAAAATAGAGCTGCACACACAATGTACCACTGTAAAATTTTTATTTTCGAATAAATCATAAATCATGTTCATAAAAGCAAACGTACCAAAGCAAAAGAAGTTTAATTTATTCCTTCAACTGAAGTAAAGTGGAAATGCAAGAGGCATGAAAGAAAATATCTGCCCCGTAAAAACCAGCAATCCATCTGTCCATGGTCCTTTACGTCAGGGTAATCGGGCTCGTAGCTTCTGTATTACTTTACTGTGCAGGGCCACTGCAACTCTCATTTATAAACTGTCAATGTTGAAGCACAATATGCTATAAGCTCACGAACTCAAATTTTTGTTTAATATATAGATATTTTGATTATAAATACTTATTATTAAAAATTGTAGATTATTGAATATAAAGATTATAAATATATTATAAAATGTTAATCCACTTTATTTAATTTTTTTTTTTTTAATATAAATTATTACTTATTAAATTATTTTTAAAAATATTTAAAAACTAAATCATTTTAACTTTTATATTAATATTAAAAATTTAACATTTATTTTTTACTTAATATTAATATTTTATTTAAACCTTTCTACCCAAAATAATCATCTAATTGTAATTGTCACATAAATGTCACAGCGTTACATGAATTTCTATCATTGAGTTAAAAATGGAAAGAGAAAATATTCTTTGTGACAATGAAAATTCATTAATTAAATTATTTTTTAAATTATTTAGTAATTAAATTTAATTTTACAATTAAAAAAAAATAAATAATTATTATTAATTTAAAATGATTATAAATATAATATAAGAACATCATTTAAAACCATAAATGTAAAAAATCAAACAAATTAAAAATTTATTGATAAGATATTAAACCATACAAAAATAAAACAAATATTTAACATAAATTTCAGCATTTTTATTATAGTACAACATAATTTCATAAACTTCAATAAAGAAATAAAATAATCGCATTACATTAAAAAGCATTTGTCCATATAAAATAGAATGACAATAGATATAAAATTTTATGCATGAAAGTTTCTTTGCCTTCCACATTTCGAGTTGTAATTCCAAGAAGAAATAGTTTCTTGCAAATATCGATTGCAGCAATATTTTATTTTTGTATTTGCATTCTACCTGAGAAACACAATCATTGATGTGTCTCAATTAATTTATATTTGGTGGTTGCAATGAGAATTTTTTTATGCCTGTTCAGACGCGGCCTTTCATCCCCAATATTATTATGATATTTCCCATTAATATCCTCAATCATTTGTTCCGTGCCATAACTTCTGTGAGCTTATTGTTCCACTGTCATAACTTGTGGCCACCTATGACCTTAATGTCACTTAAGGAGTATTTATGGTACAAATATTTTCTCTATATTCATTGTTACGTTTTTTCACTCAGTTGTCTCTAAATTCTTCCAAGTGGTAACGCTCTAGTCTGCTTGTTGTTCCAATCCTCGGGCAGGTTTTCTTTAGTACATTTATGAATTGGTTTTTTTTCAATGGTAAAGTAAGTGTTTTGGTTTTGATTATCAAACTTACTTCTGTGTTATTGCATGGGCTTCCATACTTCAATTGATGGAGTTTGAAACCCAAAATCTTGTGCCTAAGGATTTTTTTTGTTTTCTAAGTTGAGCAGAGAGTTGTAGAGGCGAAGTGCCAGAACTTGGTTTGAACTGCACATGCATGGTTTCTATGAGAAGTTTGTGATATTTCGACCCCAGCGAATAGATTCTCCAAGTGAAGTAATTCAAGCTCGCTTCATGTGTTGATTCTTGCAATTTTTGTCTGAAGGCAAGCCTTACACTAGAAGACCATAATATTCCTTGTTTTGTTTGCTGTCTATTGCATCCAGGATGGCAAAATCTTCTACCAAGAAAAAAAAAAAACCAACAATGAGGGTTTCCTTCGAGCTTTTCCTAGGAAGAAGCTCAAGCCAGAGTAGGAAGTGAACATGGTTTTCCTGTCGAATGGTCTAATGCTGATCAGCATACGTGTCAGTGGCGAAGTTTGATAGGGCCCTACAATGCTAGGCTGGGAAAAAACCAGTGGAAAAGGGGTCAATAAAAACACACTAGGGACATATATGTACATGATGCTATGGGGGAGCGAATTGAATATGGGAAGATCATCAACTAGGCTTTTCACAGCAAGACTATTTTCACAGCAAGACTATGTAGCCTTAGCAGGTTATAAAAAATCATATAAACCATAAATCCAAGTAAAAAATAATTTCCAGTGAGTAAACGAATAATAAGATAAATATGGTAAGAGATTATAAAAGTGAGTAAAAGAATTATTTAAACAATGTAACCTAACTTATAAAAAATCATATGAACCATAAATGCAAGTAAGATAAATATGGTAAAAGATATATGGTAAAAGATTATAAAAGTTAGTAAATGAATTATTCAAACAATGTAACCTAATTTATAAAAAATCATATGAACCATAAATCCAAGTAAAAAATAATTTTCTATTAGTAAACCAATAATAACAAAAGTATGGTAAAAGATTATAAAAGTTAGTAAACGCATTATTCAAAGTAAAACATATATTTCAAAATTGTTAAAATATTTTATCGCATGGCAGCCTTGTTTCGAAGGAAGAGCACTCCTTTGTGAGTTGTTTGAAAATGAGTATCGAGTGACTACTTAGGATTATTGCGAGACCTTATTTCGAAGGAAGAGTATTCCTTTGTGAGTTGTTTGAATGTAAAGTAAAGGTGACCCTTATTTGAACGTAAAGTAAAGACGACTCTCAGAAGTTATTTTGAAGTAGAGTAAAAAATATTCTTAGAATTTATTTTAAACTAAAGTAAAAAAATTGTCCGTGGGAAGAGTAGGGTTGGTTTTGAAAATACTCTCAGAAGTTATTTTGAAGTAGAGTAAAAAATATTCTTAGAATTTATTTTAAACTAAAGTAAAAAAATCGTCCGTGGGAAGAGTAGGCTTGGTTTTGAAAATAAAAAGATCAGAATAAGGATACTTGTATAGTGGTTTCTAGTTTAAATTTTGAAATCCCATCACTACACCAGAAATGCAACCTATATTTTTTTAAACCTGAAATCATAAAAAACTTAATCTTCATCAAGTTTTACAAACAACAACTATGAGAAGCGAGAAAGGTTGGCAGTGCTTCGGATTTGGGCTAATTTCTTACACATTTCCATATCATGCATGAAAAACCAAACCAAACAAAAAAACAATATATATATATAATATAATATAAATATAATCGTGCAAGCTTGCTGAAAATATTTAACCTCCCAGTAACAAGGATTCTCCCAGCGCCCACACAAGCATAAGCTAGACACGCTACACCATCAAACTTAAAAATTTCAAGTGCAAAACACAAATGCTAATGTGTTAACTCAGTAAGATATGCACTGACACGCTGAATATAAAAGTCAATGGAAAAATTTTAACCCAAACAAGATATGCAGTGACATACTGAATACAAAAATTCAATGAACCATTTTTCCATGCAGATTCAAAATCAATATTAATATTTCTATGCATATGTACTTAGTCTGTGTAGCGGTACATAAAAGTTTGAATCTAAAACACAAAAGGCTAATGTATTACCTGACGCAAGGTATCTATTGACGCGCTAAAAACGAAATTCAACGAACTATTTTTCCGATGCGAAATGAAAATCAATATTAGTAGCTATATGCGTTATGTGCTCAATCTGATCCACAGAACTTCGGAGTAAGAGAAAAGGGAAAAAATTTAATTCCAAAACACAAAATGCTAGTATATTAAGTCAGGCATCACACACCAGATACTAAATTCAATGAACCATGGACATAATCAAACAAACAATTTCTTCATATTCACAGAAAACACAAACACTGTATCTGCAACACAATTAAAAGCATACATACGTAACACTGTATTTGCAACACAATTAAAAGCATAAGTACGTTAAAAGTAGAAATCAGAAAACAATAAACTTTAAATTCCCAAATCTCTCAGAAGTATTCAAATGCAGCCTAACTAGAAAATACAAGTACACCCAAACAGCAAAAATTAGGAAAAAAAGACACAAAAAACACACTGTTCAGAAAAGATACGGAAAACCGAACAGATGATGAAGTGAGTGTAAAAATATAGACCAAAACCGTAGAAGTCCTTTTTCTCTGCTGACAAATAACTAGGGCCTCAAAAAGCTTATTGAAGCAAACCTGGGTATGTTAACTCTGGAAAAGCCACGTAAATGCGAAGCAAAAGGGAAAAAAACACTTACAAAGAGGGCGCATCTGCCATGTAAATGCGAAACAAAAAGCAAAAAACACTTACAAAGAGGGTGCCTCTGCTATTTCTCTAGCCTGAAATTCTGCTCCTGGAACTCCTCCAGCCCCGGAACTCTCCGTTTCCACTGTCCGAATAAGCCATTACAGTTCTCTCAGAATCAACGTGGGAGATATCGAGATCCAGGGTGAAAGAAATTTGCGGACTCTGCCAACCATTTTCAATCTCTGAGGCGGTGGCCATCCTGCACACTTTTTCAAACTTAAGCTCACGGCACATTTACAGTCCAAACGCTCGATAAATGTAAACTAATTTAACCGGAGAAAGAAAATCTATGCGTTACATTAAAGGTAAAAAACCCTAGGGTAAAATACCAAGCTGTTTCACCATTAAAGCTAATTATATACAAAATAAGCAAGTCTACAGCATTCTACGCATCTGCATTGAGAAATCAGTTAGAATTCATCTTGATGATCAAATATTCGAAAATATTTCCAAAGTAAACGATGTTTGAAGCGCGATTACCTTTTGTTATCTATAAACGAAATCAAAGGACTGGTAGCAGCTACAACAAAACGATCATAGGCAATAAATGTGAAAAGAACTGCAGCAGAACGGTCGATACCCCGGGCCAAGTGTTGATACATCGACTCTGCATAGTGACAGATGGATAACATGCATACATATAAACCAGAACATCCAGCCTACGTATAAACTAGAACATCTAGCTTAAGAGTTTAATCATGGGCGAGAAAAAACTTAGGGTAAAATAACTTGCCCTCAATAAAATCACATCGGGGCAAGAGACGCTTGCAATAAGAGGGTGAAATCAAAAGTTTGGTTAAAACTTTTTGAAACCAAATAGCCAGCTATAAACTTTGGTTAAAATTGTTTGAACACTCGAAATTTACGGTAAACCGAAGAACTAATACCCAATCAATGCCTGATCGAATGCTAATAGTCCCAGGCAGGGACTAATAACGTAATTTTTATTGTTCCATGATGGATGATAAGGTATAGGATTTGAGAAAATGTTTAAAAAAGATAATAAGGTATAAGATTTGAGAAAAGGTTTAAAATCCATGATATGGAAATTTTTTTTAGTAATTTAATATTACAAATAAAAACATTAAATTTTTCAATTTTATACTTTAAAAAACTCTAACTTATTATAATAAATTAATAATTTAATTCTAAATTAATAGTATTTATAACTTGAAAACATGGAAACATAAATATTTTATAGAGAAACTCTTTCAAAGTCTTTTTGGAATAGGAAAGGCTTCAATATCATTGGTTAGATTTCTGCAACTTGTTCCATTTCAAAGGAGCTAGGGTTCGAGTAATTTCACCAACCTTACCTTTCAAAAAAATCGATGGCCACATTTAAACTTTCTTGTTTTTGGGATAACTCATTTTCCTTTCTTTACTTAGGTATGTATTTTTGGATAGGATTATTGAAGTCACTTTGATATGATAATTTTGGTGTTATATATATTTATTATATATATATATATATATATATATTATTATTTCTTGAAAAATATGATTTTTTTGAATTTTTGATTTTAACATTTGTCTTTTTTTCACTCGGAAAAAATTGTGGTTCGATAATTAAAAATCATGGGAGAAAACAATGATTTGGTTCATTTTGGAGATATAGGGCAAGAGTGAGAGCTAAGAAGGAAGAGAACTCATATACAAGGGTAAGAGAGGAGAAAAATGAGGGAATTTAGCATAAAAAAAAATCTTGGACCAATTTTCTAGAGTGTGGTTTTCAGGTATGGGTATTAAATTTCGTCATTTTTTTGTTTTTTTTCTTATTTTATTTCAGTTTCTATCACACGTTTATTTTTTATGATTCGCCATTTTTTGTTTTCTTGTTTTTCTTTGAGTTTCTATCACCCATTTATTTTCTATGTTTTTTGTTTGGATTTGAGTGTTTTTTTCTTTGTCATTTTTGCTGCATTTAGGAGAGAATTTTATCTGGTCAAAAATGCAAAATCTTGATTGTTAGTTTTATTTGTTTAATTTATTCTTGTGCCTTAATTTTTTTTCCATAATATTTGCTTGTGTTTGAATGTGTATTTTTTTCTATTATTGTTGCATTGAGTTGAGGGTTTATTTTCTTTTGTCAAAAATTCAAAATGGTGTATGTAAATTTAATTTAATTTGTTTAACATGCAATTATTCTTGTGCATTAGGTTCAAACTTCAAACTTCAATATTATATTAAAACTCAAGATTCCACAAAGTTACAAACATGCCAAGGAAATGGAAGCCTTTGTGGGAAATTGTTGAACCTGATGGAGGGTTTGACAAATCAAATTTGACTTTCAACTTTTGTGGGAATCATATGATAGGGGGTATACAGTTTGAATTACCACTTTGCACAAATTATTGAACATGAGGTAGGGCCTTGTTCAAATAAAAATCCATAAATCATCCGAAGAGCTCTAAAGTCATTGGATAAAATAGAGAGAACCAAATTTTCCAAGGAAGTTCTAAAGAGTCAAACAATATGGAGTGGAGTGTTAAGATTAGGAGGTGACAGTGAGAGTGGTATTGGTTCTACTTCACCATTAGCATGTACACCCAACCTCATAACTACCTCATCTTTTTTTTTCCTAGAACCACACCTAGTGCACAACTATCTATCTCATTAGTTATTGAAAAAAGAGAGAAGGAAGAAGTTGATAAGTTGTTGGGAAAGTTTTTTTTTTGGAGTGATATTTATTTTAGCATTTCGAGGAACAATCCATTTTTCTAGCCCGCGGTTAATGCTATTTCTATTGTTGGCCCACGGTACAAAGTCTCTTCATATGATGACTTTCGAGGGTGCATTCTTGAAAATGAAAAGGTTGACCGCATTAAGATATTGGAGGAGTTTAGGGGATCATGGACACACACAAGATGCAATGTGATGTCATATCGTTGGACTGATCAAAAGGGTAGAAGCTTTATTAACTTCTTGGTTAATTCTCCCAAGGGAACAATTTTTATGAAATCTATTGATGCATCAGAACATATCAAAGATGCACAATTATTATGTGATTTGTTGGAGGTGTTCATTCAGTAGGTGGGTCCACAACATATTATCCAAGTCATAAAGGACAATGATGCAACTTATGTTGTAGCTAGAAAGATGCTTATAGAGAGGCATCCTAACTTACGTTGGACACCTTGTGCTACACATTGCATTGATTTGATGTTGGAGGATAGGGGAAAATTTCCTTTTGTTAAGGATATTGTTGAATCATGCATTTGTACTCCATTTGATGAGAACATTTATTAACAACAAGGATTTGGTGCACCTTACCATTACACGATTTGCCATCAGTTTCATATCTTTTCAATCCCTCTTGAATTCTATACGGGTTGTGAAGAGAATGTTTCTTTCATAGCAGTGGCATGTTTGTCATGTAGCCGCAAACGAGAGGGAGAGGCCATATGCAAGTTAATTTCATACTAAGAAAGATTTTGGGTGGGAGTGCAGGAGGTGTGTAGCACTACTTAACCTTTCATAAAGGTTCTTTGATTAGTTGATAGAGACAAGACCACAATGGATTACTTGTATGAGGCCATGGATAAGACCAATGAATCCATTCAAAGCTACTATAATGATAAGGGAGATGAGGGGTTTGAGAAACAACTCCTATGGGAAGTGATTGATGAGTGAAGGAACAATACACTCTATTGTCCCATTCATGTTGCAAGGATCTACCTGAACCGCACATTTCCTTACTTCTGTGATTTCCTATTTAATGCTTAGGTCATGGATGGATTCTTCACTTGTGTTAAGAAGATGGTGTCATCTCCAACATAATGTGTGGAAATATCCAAATAAATGGAGATATACAGGGTGGGAAGTGACACATTTAGGTTTTACATGGCTATCCATAATAGGAAGACTAAAACTCTCAATAAGCTTTAGTTTGTTTCAAAATTCATTGCCTCTTCAACTTCATACTTTGCTTCAACATTCAAATTTCATTAGTTTTCTTATGTTTATCTTCTTTTTTGTAGATGCATGGTGGAGAAGCTACGACAGTAGAGTACCCAACCTCCAAAGGTTTGCCATTTGAGTGCCCAGCGAAACATTTAGCTCCTCAGGATGTGAGCGCAACTAGCGTGTATTTGAAAAAATACACACCAAGAAGCGTAATAGGTTAAAATATTCAAATTAATTTTTTGAATTCATTAAATAATATTGGTTTATAATTATTAATTTGTTATTTATAGTTTATTAATTTATGACCCTTGTACATGTTAGAGCCCCAAAGACTTAATGACACGGTCTATGTCTACTACAATCTTTGATCATGGGTGAGGCAATATGAGAGGACACCTGATGTGGAGGTCATTTCATAGGATGGGATTAACACCACTACTGCATGGAGGGTTGAGGCCGAGAGGCCTATCATGGAGTCCACCCCTAATGGTTAGAACGAGACATAATGGAGGGGCTAGATAAGGAGGAGCAACAGGAGGACGAGGTGACACCACCTACCCTTGTCACGAGTAGAGGATGTGGTCTACCTTCTATATATCCTAGTTCTTCAACTTCTAGAGAACAACATAGTCCACTGCCATCCCCACCGCCTTTATCTAGACGGAAAGTTGTTATATTTTCTTGCAAGATGGGTAGATGAAATGAGCAATATTAGTTCTTTGGTTCATTTCATTGTATATGACATTATGACTCATGATATGATATATATTATTATAATTTTGATTGATATTTTGAAGCTAAGTTGGGACAAGACTTAGTATTCAAGGCATGATTCAATGTTATGTGTGATGTAGTTCTCAACATGAACACTTTATATATTAGTTTTGTTTTCATATTTATGTGGCAACGTATTTATATTATGATGTAGATGTTTTAGATATTAAAAGAATTGAAAAAAAATAAATTGTACTTTTATTTTACAAATTTTTCTCACAATTTTACCCTTTTTTGCAATTTCAGACTCTCGCAATGTTCACAACATTGATTTAACTGAACTCGTTTAGTTGTAATTGCCACCACTATTGGATTCGTTTAAAGTGTATAAAGCATGATGGCAAAAGAACTTATTAAGAGGATGAAAACATAAATGAAACGGATAAAAAGAAAAAATGATAGATTATGTTGAAAGGAATTATAAATAAAGAATATAAAACAAATAAATGTAATATTTTTATAGATACACTTAAAGGTAAAATGTATACACTTGGTAGACGTATAAATCAAATTGAAAACCTAGTTATTCTTTATTTTTTGAATGCCCATTAAGACCTTGAGAAATGGTATAATTTTGAAATTCAAAGAAATTACAATGAAAATCTTGCAAATAATACTTATAAAGCTTTCCTACTTTAATGAAAAACCGCCCTTGCAATGTATTGTAATTCCAATTACCATGCTTTCTGATTTCAACGTTTACTTGGATGAATTTTAAACCCTGGTGTGTTCTTACTCGTCTGGTTTATCGTTGAATTTGAAATATGCAAAGAAACGTAGTCTCTAAAATAATGACTGATATAAATGAATGGAATAAAAACATTCACGAAATTATATTTTTATGTATGATGACATGGAAATAGAAAAAAGAGATAGATATAGCAGTTGTCTATAATGCTATTTTTTGAAAGTTTTTTTGGTGGGTTTTTCGGATTAAGATCTGGCAACAATTTATTGGAATGGCAAGTTTGATAGCTAGTTTCTGCACAATCAAAGGGATCAAGGGGTTTTACAGGGTGCTAAATCCAAATATGCAATTAAAAAACCATTTTAACTGCAACAAATCAAGATTTAACGTCAATTTCTTGCCAGATTCCCTCACTAAAATCTCCAAAAAAATCACATTATAAACAACTCCTATATATTTACATTTCAAATATGTATAAAATATAGGGATAGCCTTCATCGGAAGTCTCATTTACATGCCGCTGCGGTGTTTTGATTCTTCGCATTGTGCCTTGACTGCATTTGGCAAAATATGGAGCGTGCAAGAATTGAGCAGCTAACATAGCAACGGCAACGGCAACCCTTATCCCGATTGCATATTCACTCAACATACTTACGTGGCTGTTTGGACCCATCTTTCCGTCTCCGTTTATAGAGAACGAGGTTGATATTCAGTGTCGGAAATTGGAATTGTTTATCTCTGAAAACTTTTGCAACCGGAGACTTGTGTTATATCTGACATCTGTCATTGTCTCTGCACCGACAGCTCGAGGCATGGAATTAAATTCAAAAGTACACGGCTACAGCACCCGCTGATGCCAGGTTGTGTAATGGAATAAATGCACAACAAAATGGTTAACGCATTGAAATTACCTAAACAAAAATTAAGTTGTTGGCTCATTCACCGCACTGCGTGCAAATCAGTTAATTTGTTTTAATTTATTTTTACCATTTCAATTAAATAATCATTAATATTAAATATTGATATTTAAAATAAACTTAGAATATTAATATTAACAATATAATGGTTATATTATTAATATTATTTTGGGAAATTTATTTAATAGTTTTATTTATTAAATTATTAAAAATATCAATTGAATAAAAATGTAACATTATTTTTTAAAATTTTGTATTTTTATTTTTATTTTTTATAAGGTAGTGTGAAACAATATTTTACATTTAGGGAAATGTGTAAATTAATTTTCAGTAAAATAATTTCTAAATAAAAAACAGGTGTTAATATAATTTAAAATAAAAAATAAAATTATATTATTTGGTTTGGTTAATTTTAATAAAAGATTATTACCAAGATGCTTTTATTTTAACTTAAGCTTGATTGATGATCTTTTATTTTTTATTTTTTAATTGAGGGTCTATATTGATTCTGAAGGAAATGTGCTCAACATATATTTTATTTCAACTTACGTTGGTGAGGATCTTTTATTTTTTATTTTTTAATTGAGGGTCTATATTGATTCTGAAGGAAATGTGCTCAACATATATTTTATTTCAACTTACGTTGGTGAGGATCTTTTATTTTTTATTTTTTAATTGAGGACCTATATTGATTCTCAAGGAAATGTGCTGAACATATACTTAGACTTAATGCTTATCAATTTGAGACTATTCCAATTTTAATAAGTTCCTCCATGATAAATTTCTTATTATTATTTATAACATTCATTTATATATAAGCAAATTTTATTTAGCAAAATGGATCCATTACTTTTAATAATTTAAAAAATTATATTCGTGACTTCTGGCTCCCCACCCACCAATTTATTAGGGATTTGAGATTATTCCAATTCTAACAAGCCCATCCATGTAAGTTCCCCATTATTATCTAAAAAATTTATTTATAATTCTTTTTTTTCTTAATTTAAAGTTGACCCATAACCTTTTTATACATTGTTAATCAGGTGTAAATGTGTGCATTAGTAAAACATTATGTGTTGCAATAATTTTTTTGGTTATATTTATGAAGCTTTAGGCTATATTAATATTTGTAATGTGGTTGTAGTAGTAAAATACAAATAATCTCACTCTCCTTATACTTGTTCAATTTATGTCAACTCAGAAAATCTGGTAAGAATATTTCACTGTCTCTCAACCATAAATAAACTATTCCAATGTTCATGTGAAATAACATAATTTTCTAATAACTTAAAAAAATGATAAAAGTAATTAAAAGTGAAAAATAATAATATACATATCAATGAAATATTTTCTAAATAAAAAAATAATATCAACTATAATTAAAAACAAAAATGAATATACCTATTTCATTACTTTAAATTACATTACAACTTAGAAGATGTAAAAATATTT
>APFE030692506.1:29608-44205 GCA_000404065.3 Pinus taeda | reverse complement strand
AGGCATGATATTGGCCCATGGTATTGTAACAAAGCCTACTTGCAAGTTAATAATATCCATGGTAAAGTGGGGGTGAATATCGATGGTTAAGAATCTTGTCATATTGTTATAAAATATTTAGATTGTGAAATAAGATATGATTTTTTGGCATGTGGTATTGGTAAGCCATGGTATCAGCCCATGCTATTGTAACAAAGCCTATTCATAAGTTCATAATATCAAAGACAAAGCGGGGGTGAATATCCATGATTAAGAATCCTGTCATACTCTTATAAAATATTTTGATTTTGAAATAAGTTATTTTTTTTTGGAATGTGATATTGATAAGCCATGGTATTGTAATGAAGTCTATTTCCAAGTTAATAATATCCATGGTCAAGTGAGAATGAATATCCATGGTTAAAAATATTTTCATATTGTTATAAAATATTTTGATTTGAAATAAGTTATTTTTTAGAGCATGTGGTATTGAAAGGCATAGTATTGGCCCATGGTATTATAACAAAACTGTTTTTTTACAAGCTGTAAAGTGGGGGGTGAATATCCATGGTTAAGAATCCTTTCATATTCTTATAAAATATTTTGATTTTTAAATAAGTTATGTTTTTTGGGAATGTGATAATGATAAGCCATGGTATTGGCCCATGGTATTGTAACGAAGTCTATTTCCAAGTTAATAATATCCATGGTCAAGTGAGAATGAATATCCATGGTTAAGAATATTTTCATATTGTTATAAAATATTTTGATTTGAAAGAAGTTATTTTTTAGAGCATGTGGTATTGAAAGGCATAGTATTGGCCCATTTAATTATAACAAAACTGTTTTTTTACAAGTTAATAATATCCACTGTAAAGTGGGGGGTGAATATCCATCGTTAAGAATCTTGTCATATTGTTATAAAATATTTTGGTTGTGAAATAAGCTATGTTTTTTGGGATTGATAAGTCATGGTATTGGCTCATGGTATTGTAACAAAACCTATTCACAAGTTAATAACAAAATAAAAATATAACAAATTGAATTTTATTATTTTTATTACTAATTGAGCCAACATCTAGATTTTTGCCCTCATCGGCATACTTTTGACTTTTATTATTATGATTACTATTATTCTTTAACTAAACTCATATTTAGAATTGTTTACATACTTACATTAAACCTACACATCTACTCTATACTCTATAAATAAAAGCCCTCCTAATTCCAATATTCATTTACTTTCTAAAACAATTACTGTATTTTCAGTTTTCATAGGGTGGAGGGGAAACCAGTAGATATCTTCACTTTTCACAAGGTGAGAGGGAAAACAAGATTGAAGATATTTGTGAATTAAATTTTCACTTTTTGTAATATCACTTTTCATAGGGCGTGAGGGAAAGTGAGATTGAAGAGAGTTGTGAATTAAATTTTCATTTTTCATAAGTTGGCCGGAGGGAAAACTAGTAGCATATTTTCACTTTTCACAAGGGGGAGGGGAAATGAGATTGAAGAGAGTTGGGAATTAAGGTTTTACCAGTAGCAGATTGATATCGAACCCCACCGTTAGATCTTCAATCCATTTATGGTCCCCATGTATGTTTCATTTCTAAACTCGTTGCATTCACACCCCACTTTTAGTCTTCTTCCACATAGGGAGATCCATTTATGGTGCCCATGTATGTTTCATTTGTAAACTCGTTGCATTTACACCCGAATTTTAGTCTTCTTCCACATAGGGAGTAGTACACACGCCTTAGATCTCTGTTTCAAATTTCACTATTTTTTTCATCATTGCTTTTAAGTTTACGGGTAGCATATTTTCACTTTTTACAGGGCAGGAGGGAAAACGAGATTAACGACAGTTGTGAATTAAGGTTTTACGTAGACTAATATAGAACCCAACCATTGGATATTCAATCCATTAATGGCACCCATGTATGTTTCATTTCTAACCTAGCTACATTTCCACCCCACTTTTAGTCTTCTTCCACACAAGGAGGACTGGTTCAAAATTCACTATCTTTTTCATCCTTTCTTTTAAGTTTAAGAGTAGCATATTTTCACTTTTCACAGGGTGGGAGGGAAAACGAGACTGAAGAGTGTTATGAATTAAGGTTTTACTAGTAGCAAACTAATATTGAACCCCATCATTGGATCTTCAATCCATTAATCGCACATAGGTATGTTTCATTTCTAACATCACTGCATTTCCACCCCACTTATAGTCTTCTTCTACACAGTGAGGAGTACACACACCTCAGGTCCCCCTCTTAAATCCATTAATGGCACCCAGGTATGTTTCATTACTAACCTCGCTACATTGACATCCCACTTTTAGTATTCTTCAGCATAGGGAGGAGTACACACACCTCAGATCTCTGGTTCAAAATTCATTATTTTTTTCATCCTTACTTTTAAGTTTACAAGTAGCATATTTTCACGTTAAATAGGGTGGGAGGAAAACGAGAGAAGAGAGTTGCGAGTTAAGATTTTACCTCTTCAATCCATTAATGGCACCCAGGTATGTTTCATTTCTAACCTCATTGCATTTCCACCCCACTTTTAGTCTTCTTCCACACAAAGAGTACTGGTTCAAAATTCACTATTTTTTTCATCCTTTCTTTTAAGTTTAAGAATAGCATATTTTTAATTTTCGCGGGGCGGGAGGGAAAACGAGGGAACATAGGTAAAAGAATATGTGTTTTTCCTTCTTTTATGGTTTGTCTCTATAGAGTTGATTTTACTGGGTGTACATTGTATGCATCTCAAAATTTCTCCTTAGGAAATCCTATTTTTACTCTTTCCAAGAAAATATCTCTAGGGAATCCCAATGGATGTTTCCCCACATTCACGGATTGCATCAGTGCACCTCACCCAAGAGATTTCAAATATGGCACTTTCCATCATAGAACTAGCCAAATACCCAGTAACATTAATGCCATTTGGTTGGGCTAACCCCTTAGGCTCAATAAATCATAATCAACTACACTATTTTCTGTATTAACATATTGATCCTATTTAACATTTTGTTAGAGTAACCATAAAAATCGAAACCTATTCATATTTTTATTTTGGTTTTTAATTCCTTCTTTGGTTTGGTGACAACTTTATATGACTGTATAGATGTTTATTTTTGTTAGAGTATATGTTGGAAAGTAGATGCTCTCTTACATTCTACCTTGTTTGTTATCTATTGATGGAGTTTAGTTTCATTAGTTGCGACCAAAGAACCATGTCAGGCATGTATACGAGAATTCTTGTACCACTATTTATAAACTAAACATTGTCCTGAAATAAGCAAAGTAGATCCTTAATGCTACATGTTTGTATATTAGGGAACTTCCAATCCTAATAAATGAGGTGAAATTTAAGTGTTTCCAGAATCCAAATCTCAAGTTTTGTGAATTCACTCATATATGGTCTTGGAAAAGCGAAGTGAAATTTAATTATTTCCAAATCTTAAGTTTTGTGAATTCACTCATATTTGGTGCTGGAATATTTTGAGCAAACAGGAACAATTTCCTTTAGTTGCATTCAAATTTTCCAAAATTAATACTAATTTCTCCTTGACTAAAATTCTCCCTGAAATAGCTTTGGGATTGAAAATTTTGAAAATATTTTTAGGGAAATAACCCAAAATACTTTTTCCAAATTAGAGTTTTATAACACTATGTACTAAAATAGTCTTCTATTCTGCTGCAGATGTCTGATAGAGTCTTCCCAAAAACTGATAAGAAAATTAGGTAGATGCGTTGGACGGACTGAATAATTTTTAAGAATAATCACTTAACATAAATGATATATTAGGTTGCATAAATATATAACTTAGAAGCATGAAATGAAGAATAAATCTCAACGATATTGACATATTATTAATTGAGTTGAATGAGGCCAGGAATAACTTTGACTAGAGGTTGTTGAAAATGGCATAATTTTGTTTTGGTTAGACAAATTTAGAACTAAAAATCAGTAGTTTTCTTGCTTGCATAACTTGGCAAGATTTTTGTATCTCAAGCCTCAACCTTATTGAATAATATGATTTATGCCTTGCAATCTTGAGATATGTTGTAATACCACTTGCTAGTAACCTAAAAACTTTGGATGAAAATTCAGTTGCGAATTTTACTTGCAAAAGATATAAGTGCAAATATAGATTAATTGTCCCTTGTGTAGAATTTTCTTGAAATTCTACTACTGCTTGAATGGATAAATCTAAAACTAATTGTTGCATTAAGACAAAAAATATCTCTACCAATTTGTAGTGGAATAGAATATCAATAAATCACAATCACACTAAAGCAAAAAAAAAAAAAAAAATTCTAGAACCCAATTGGGAAAACCCTTTACTAGCTGTAGAAATTTAAAATACTATCCATATTAGACTTTGAGACACCTATTCAAGACCAAGTTCATCGATGCTTATTGCTTTCCATATTCATTTTCATAAGCATTAGGGTTTTGTCCATCAAATCAGAGTAGCGAGAAAGTGTCTCTTTGATTTCAAAAAGCAGATCAGGATCAACTTCATCCAACAATCCCCTAGAAGGCTCATCCGTAACAAGAGGAAAGGTCTTTTTTTAATTTTATTTCATCACATGCATCCATCGTAATCACTGATTTGTCTTCATTTTTTTCACAGTCATTTTCAATGTTAGATGCAAAAGATAATTTAGTATGATATAATCCTTAGGTAAACAACCTCAGACATATTGTTGGTTAATTTATGTTTTTTGAAGTTTAGTGAGTTTGAGTTTTATCATGAAACTACTAGAAGCGTACTAGATTGGGTGATTTGATTGTCTTGAAAACAATGTTATGGTTTGATCTAGTCCTTGAAAGGAACTTATAGTTGATGGTCAAAATTTCACATTCCTTTCATTTTTTTTTTTTTTTTTGTCTTCACATCTAACAAATATCTTTATGTTATAGCATCTAGCTAGATATATATAGTAACTGTCACTCAAAAGTTAGATGCCATCATTTTGGAGCTTGAGCTTACTCAACTTACCTTTGTTTGAGTTGAAAATGTCATTAGATCTCATTATATCTTCTATTGCAAAGCATGAATCCAATTTACTTTTGTTTAAGTTAAAAATGTAATTAGATTTTGCTGTATCATCTTTTGTAGAGAATGAATCCAATTTCTCATAGTCCATTTGCTTGAGGTATAACAAAACTAATTTAATTCATTAAACTTACTTTTCATATTCTATTTGTTGATTTTGATTTTGCAGGCCACATCTGCATTGGAAAAGGAGGATGTTTAATGAAGTGTGGAATGAGAGGGAAGCTTCAGTTATGTCATTTAAAACTTTCTAAGGTATGTAATAAAATTTTTAAAAAAATCTCTGTAGAATGTTGTGCATTAACTTTTTCTTTTGATATTGGATTATTTATGTGATCTCCCCTCTCTTACACACAAAAAGAGTCCAGAAATACATGGTTTTTGGGATATGTCAACAATGGACAGATTTATGCTAACTATTTATCTAGAAATTTACACTGTAGAAGATCAAGCATTTACAGTTGAATATTTCCTTGCCACTAAATTAGAGTTGAAGAGTCAGACTCCTATTTTTCAGGCATATACCTCAATTTTAAATCAATTTATTGCTAACTCTATATAGACCTTCCATGGGAGGGCAAAGAGTGATCACTACCATTGCTTAATATTTTTGCAGACCAAGTAAAGATTAATGTGTATAAATTAGTGGCTCCTTGGAGAATCCTAAGAGTGGCACTATTGTAGCAACAAGAAATTCATTTATTTTGAGTTCTTCATTAGTGCATTGATAGTATATTGTTTATTCCATATAATATCTCAACAATGTATGATCAAATTACAGTTAAGCTTTTCATAATATTTTGACTTACCCTATTTTAGAGGGAAACTAGAGTGTGTGTCAAACTTGCACATCACAATTGTATCACGCAAAGTTTACTTGAGACAAGTTTTGTGGATCTAAGCAACAAGATACCTGTTGGAATTCAAGAGACAACAATACTACAAAGTGGGAAAGAGGTTTTCACATTTAACCTAGATTTCACATTATGGTTGTAGCTAGTTTGTTGGCAAGATGTTGGATACCCCAACTTCCTTTTTATGACTAAGTGCAAGATTGAATCCTTCATATTCCTCGCTCAATTTTCATTAAGTGATGGGCTTTCCTAGAAGTGTTGCACACCTATAAACATAACTAGAGTTGTTCTTCAGTCTTCCGAGGTGGTTACCTTTTCAAAGCACACACATACCAGAAAAGGAGAAATAATATGCCTAGCTAATTTGAAGTTATCTACCTGTGAATAGGGTGTTCCCATTCATAAACCTGTCGACTCACTCTACCTCTTTCTAGTTAAAAACTTTGGGACTTTCCATGAATCATGAGACAATTCCAACCCCATAACTATAAATTTCTTATTTAAATATATACCCAATAGATTAGAATATGCACAAGGAGAACTCCATTCTTGTTTCAAAAGAACTTGCAATCGACTTGTACCGTGCTATTCAATATTTTATGTATTTATTCGCATCCTTGGTCTGTGACATAAAGATGCAATAGGCTACCTTGCATTTTCTATAATAACACTCCTAAAAAATAATAAAGTATGCCCAAATCTATCATTTCAAATGATCTATGTAGTTCACCTTTTGGTTTTTCAATTATCGAAGTTGTTACCTATATTGATGAGAAATTCTACAACCAATACCACAGTGACAATATATGTTATAGTTTTATCCATGTTTCTTTGAGTGTGTTTCTCCTTTAGTAGAGCAACAATATGCTGTAGTTTCCATTTAGGGGAGAAGTGTACCTAGTGGCAACCTTGGCCTATGTGCACACAAGTTGAATGCACATTAGACTCTATGTGTTGTTTTTAAGGTGTTTCTCCTTCAACAATACTTCATCTTAGTATATATTTTGCGTTTGCACTTTTAGTAGATGCATATACACTTGGGATACATGTTGTAGATTATAGTTTTCCTATGAGGTTGTAGTAGCGATGAAAGAAGTGCATCGATTTTAGGCATATCTAGTATGCTTTTATGGTTTGACTTAGATGCTCACTTTTCTTAATTTAGGTTTTTTTCTTAGTTATGTTTTATGCACAGATTTATCTTTAATAAAAGTGCACAATAGAGAACGGTTCTATATTTGAGTAGGGGACACACTTCTAGGTAGAAGGTACTCTATTCTAGGAAGCTTTTGCCATGTAGGTTAGGTGCTTTATCCGAGAATACCAAGAGGCACTATTGTAGCAATAAAAAATTAATTTATTTTGAGTTCTTCATTAGTGCATTAACAATATATTGTTTATTCCATGCAATAACTCAATATTCTATACAAGCATATTTAGTATGCTTTTATAGTTTGACTTAGATGCTCACTTTTCTTAATTTAGGTGTTTTTCTTAGTTCTGTTTTATGCACAAATTTATCTTTAAGAAAAGTGTATAGTAGAGAAGGGTTCTATATTTTGAGTAGGGGACACACTTCTAGGTAGGAGATACTCTATTCTAGGAAGCTTTTTCCATGCAGGTTAGGTGATTTATCTGAGAATCCCAAGAGGTGTTATTGTAGCAATAAGAAATTTATTTATTTTGAGTTCTTCATTAGTGCATTGATAATATATTGTATATTCCATGAAATACCTCAATATTGTATGATCAAATTACAATTAAGATTGTCATAATATTTTGATCTACCCTCTTTTAGAGGGAAACTAGAGTGTGTGTCAAGCTTGCACATCACGATTGTATCATGTAGAGTTTACTTGGAATGAGTTTTGTGGATCTAAGTAGCCAGATACCTGTTGGAATTCAAGAGGGAACAATACTACAAAGTGGAAAAGAGGTTTCACAGTTAACCTACCTTTCACATTATGGTTGGAGTCGGTTTATTGGAAATATGCTAGATACCCCAACTTCCTTTTTATGACTGAGTGCGGGATTGAATCCTTCAACATATTCCTTGCTTAATTGTCATTAAGTGATGGGTTTTCTTAGAAGTGCTTCACATCTATAAAATTTACTATAGTTGTCATTGAGTCTTTGGATGTGGTTATCCTTTCAAAGCACACACGTACAAGAATATGAGAAATAATATGCCTGACTAATTTCAAGTTATCTTCCTGTGAATAAGGTGTTCCCTTCCATAAACCTGATGACTCACTCTACTGCTTTATAGCGAAAAAATTTGGGAATTTTCATGAATTGTGAGACAATTTCAACCCATAAATATCAGTTTCTTATTTAAAGTTATACCCAGTAGATTAAACCCCTCAAAATGGGAATTCCATTCTCATTTCAAAATAACCTGCAATCAACTTATACCATGCTATTTAATATTTTATGTATTTCTTTGCATCCTTTGCCTATGACATAAAGACACAACAAGTTACCTTGCATTTTCTATACTAACACTCTTAAACAATAATAAAGTATGCCCAAATCTGTCATTGCAAATGATCTATGTATCTCACCTTTTGGTTTTTTAATTATTGAAGTTGTTACCTATATTTATTAGATCATCGACAACTAATGCCACAGTGAAAATATTTGTTAGAGTTTTATCTGTGTTGCACTAAAGGTGTTTTTTTCCTTCAGTAACACTACAATACATTGTAGTTTCCATTCAACAGAGAAGTGTACCCTGTAGCAGCTGTGGTCTATGTGCAAATGGGTTGAATTCACAATAGACTTTATCTATTGTTTTGAAGGTGTTTTCTCCTTCAATAGTACTTCATCTCAATAGATCCTTTAAATCTAAACCTTCAACAAATTCATACAACCTTGGGGTACGTGTTATAGATTCCAGTTTTTCTATGAAGGTATAGCAACAATGAAATAATTGCATTGAATTTAGGCATCTTATTGTTGTTGTATGAAAGAATTCTTGTCTAGTGTTTCCAAAACTTATATAGAGCCATATTTATTATACTTTTATAGTTTGACATAGATGCTTACTTTTCTTAATTTAGGTGGTTTTCTTAGTACTATTTTATGAACAGATTTATCTTTAAGAAAAGTACACAATAGAGGATGGTTCTATATTTTGAACAGGGGACACTCTTCTAGGTAGGAGGTAGTCTATTCTAGGGAGCTTCTATCATTCATGTTAGGTGCTTTATCCTAGAAAGAGTTCCAAGTCCTTGCCTCCTTGAAAAAGTCCCTACTAGACAAGACACTAGTCGATAGAGTTCCAAGTCCCTAAATTTTCCAAAAACCCACTTGACCCTAGCTATCTAACTTAAAATCCTTACATTCCAGTCATCTCTTGGATGTGATTTCATAGAGAGAGCCCTCTCTAGTTTGGTAGGGCTAGATACCAAACTAAAAGCTTGGTCTGTGGTTACCTCCGTCGATCTCTTCATCAGCCTGGTACATTATGGAGGATAATAGAGGGCATGAAAAGTAGGGAGTGCCAAGGTGTTCTAGTGAATGTAAGGTTCCCAAGTCAGGGAAAAATGCAATGCTAGTTGTGAGGTCATGATTGCCAAGGTGTGATGGGGAATGATAGGGCATGCTAAGATGTGCCAGATAGTACGAAGACATGTCAAACAAGCTAAGATGTGCCAAGTGCTATGACATGCCAAGATATACAAGGGTTCCAAGTCCTTGCCTACTCTTCTTCCATATGATATCCACTTATGACATTTCCTTTGCAATATTTGGTGCATTTGATAGTTATAGGTCATTTATAGGTTATAAATGTATTTAGAGTTTCACTTCTAATTTATATTCAACTGAACATATTGATTCTCTTATACATAACTATTTTTCTCTCCACCTAATTTTCATAACTTCAATAACAATTACGTAGGGACCTACATCTTCGATGTTGCTTTGCTTGTTTAGTAAAATATTGCTGAGACTTTAATTTATTGAAAGTTGTAGAATTTATAATTTATGAAGTTTCAAGGTTTAATTTTAAAAAATATAATTTTTTAAACGGTGTTAGCCACATGGAAGAGCACTTGCTTTACAAGCAAGAGGTTGGTGGTTTGATTCCATCATGCCCTGACATCCATATGGAAAGGCAACATTCAATTTTTGGTGACAGAGGCTCTTTTGACCATCATCAATGAATTCTAGTGACATTTTTTAACCCTAAAAAAAAATATGAAATGGTGACAGTCAACGAACAACATCATATATATGCATTAATAGTGACAACCCTAAAAAATTTGTAACCATAAATCGTTGTTGTTGATAGGAAATGGTGACGGTCATTATCTGTCATTATAGTCATTATTTGTGATGGACATTGAATGTCAACACAACACTTATACTTGTAGAAATGCGACTTTTGGTGATGGTTAATGAACATCACCATATATATGCACCAATAGTGATGACCATTAAATATCCATCACAATAAATCATTATTGTTCATATGAAATGGTGATGATCACTATCCGTTATAATCAATATTCGTGATGGACCTTGAATGTCACCATAACACCTATACGTTTGGCGATGCCACCTTTGGTGACGTTCAGTTTTTGGTGACTAAGGCTATGGTCCATCACCATTGCTCATATGCAATGCTGACGGTCTCTATCCGTCATTATAAATCATTATTGGTGACAAACTTTGAATGTCACTACAACACCTATACTTTTGGCGACACCACCTTTGGTGATGTTTAGTTTTTGGTGATGAAGGCTATGGTCCATCACCATTTCTCATAATAAATGGTGACGTTCATTATCTGTCATTATAAATCATTATTGGTGTTAGACTTTGTATGTCACTACAACACCTATACTTTTGCCGACGCCACCTTTGGTGACGTTCAGTTTTTGGTGAAAAATGCTCTTTTGATCATCGCCAATGAGCTTATGGTCACATTTGTTTCCCCTCACCAATGTCCTTTTTTCTTATAGTGTTTGGAAACCCTTATGGGAGAAACCTAGTTAGAAGGTGAGGTTGATTTGATCTCTATTTTCTAGTATGGAAAAATGTGTGGATACAAAGAAAGAGGTACTCTCTATAGAGTTACCTAAAACCTATGGCTTATAAAGTTGCTACAAAATCTCAAGCCCTTTTTTATTCTCTCTAACATCCCACTCCTAATTTCTTTGCTCAAATATGGAAGACAATATAATAACATGAAATGTAACCCCTATTCCTCCTAGTGGCCTAATATTTAACATAACCCAATAGCTAACTATATGAAAGGTTTGACTCATTCAAACCTCAACTAGAGTTATGATTTTGGACCTTCTAGAGTGTTTTTTAAGTTCCACACATGAATAGCCCCATATGCAGGAGTAACGAGGATTAACGTGGCATTGACTTGTACCATGGTGGTCAGTATGGTATACCAACTTGCGAGAGACATAAATTTTTCATAAAATCTTCAAGTACCAAATGACATCACAGAAACGATAATTTTTTTTACCACAAACAAAATCATTTAATGCCTCAAAATGGCTCTGGAAGAATTCATACATAAATTTTTCAATTTAGGACCCATTGATAGAAAAGACTGTACAAGTTGATTCATTTAATTCTTGCACTCTGAAAGCATTGAGATAGATGAAGAACACTATAATAATTCAATCTGAAACAAGAGAAATTATAATGAGAAATAGTATTGCAATTCCCTAAATTACATATGAATGAAGTCAAAATTGGAACAAACTTACCCCTCAAAGAATACAAACCTATGAGAAGATAACCATGACAAATCTAGAATGATGAGATACACATAAAAGAGTAATATATAGATATATAATGTTAAATATGTGGAATTTTCTTAAACAAGTGTAAGAAATCAACCAAAACATGATGTAGGCTTTTGTAATTAGGGAATAGTCATGATAAAATATCTTAGCACTCTATTGTTATATTGTAAATAAGCATGTAGCAGGTGGTTGTGGAATCACATATGTGATAAAATAAAGAAACTATTGAACTAATGAGAAAACACTTAGCATGAAGTGTATGAAGGAATGTTGTGAGAAATTATATAATGAGAGTTTGAGAAGGACTATGCACAATTGGCAAAACTAGTGAGAATCAACTAAGAGCACCTGTACATGAATGATTACCCTAGAATTGGAAATGGAACTATCATGAGGAACACATTCGCTAAATAATGTGTGATTTTTCTTAGGAGTTCACACATATTCCTAGTTTTCTAGGCTTCGTAAGGCCCAAGCTACCATCTAGGACCCCAACGAGGCTACCTACTTTGCATTGCTGAAATGTGTGTGTGCATTATTATTAGGTCCCTATACTACTAGTACAACCCCTTATTGTTATTAGTACAAACCCCTTACTATATTTTTGTGCCCATATAGTCCCCATATTGTTATTATTGTGCCCAATAGAAGCCCAGTATTATTATTGTTGTGCCCTTCCATTAATATTGTTATGTTAGTTTTGATTATATTATGACCCCTTAGACTCCTATATATAGAAAGGAGGTCTTTTCATTTGTATCATCCAAGAATTTTTCATTTGTGTAATGTAGAGGAGGTTGCCCCCTCAAAGAGGCTTTTTCTAAGGCATTGATCTATCTTCTCTGTCTTTTTGTGAGCTCGTTTCATAACATTTGGTATCAGAGCTTTGGATTCTAGGGTTTCATTGCTCCAAAGAGGGCATCGTGGAATTTTCGCTATAAATGTTTTGCTACGAAGTTTCAGAAGCTAAAAAACAAAACCCATTTGAGACAAAATCATGATGAACCTCAAGCTTGAATTTTAGATTTTTATTCACTATATTTTTGGAGATACAGTCCAAAACATTTAGGGTTTCTGCAGGTCCCCGAATTACATCCCAAGCAGGTGACCTTGGGATTATCATCATAAATCTCTCTCGGAGTATCTGATTCAAATTTTGTAAAAAGTGACAGAAAGAGGACAGACTGTATTTTTCTGTGTATCAGTTTTAGGTCCTAAGGTTGAAACAGTGACATGTGGCACTTCATACAGGTTCTATCTTTTAAACTAGTCTATAATCAAGTCATCATGGGATATTTGACATAAATCTTCCTTGCAGAATCTAATTGTGATCAAACTTATGGGGTTAGAAAGAGGACTCAGAGGGATACTGCAAGACACAATTTCAAAACTTGGATATTTGAAATTACAGAGTTATAGTCGTTTCAATATCAAGCTCCTAGAATCAAGAAAATGAGATATCAGGAAGTTTGATGGCAAGGATCCGTTAAATTGGATACTACATATGGAGAAATATTTTATCTACATGAGGTGAAATAGTTACAAAAGGTACATATTGCATATTTATATTTAGAACCAAATAAATTTTATATGGCATGGAGGGCTTTGTTCTCATAAACCACTTGTCACATGGTCAATTTTCACAGAGGAAATGATAGCACATTATGAGGATACAAAGAGAAACACCTTTTTAAGCCATTTGATAAATATCAAACAAAAGGGTTCAATGGTAGAGCACATTGAGGACTTTCAAAAATTGAATATAGGGGTAAACGATATTCGAGAGAAGAAAAGGATTGATGTATTCATAGGTACTTTGAAGGATAGAATTCAACATGAGGTTCGTCTTTGGGAACCTAATTCATTAGAGAATGCATTCAGGTTTGCAAGAAAAATTGAAAGAGAAATTATGGAAACAAGGAATCCCACCACTCATGACTATAATTATGGAAGTTTGTTTCTCCTAGCCTTTCATGACCTACAAGGTTTACATCATAATAATTGGAAGAAAAAATAGAAAAGGGGCTTTGTTATAATTGTGGTAGCAATTACACTAAAGGTCATAAGTGTGCCGAGAAGAAATTATTTTACATAGATTATGAAGAGGAGGAAGAAAATGATCAAGAAACATCAAAATAAGAACTAACCCGAGAGAAAGAAGAAATGAATCCAGCCATATCTTGTAAAGCATTGGCAAGAATTACCACTCCTCAAACTCTCAAGATAGAAGGACATATTAAGAAGAAAAAGGTTCAAGAAGTGAAAGATCACATCGAGAAAGAAGAAATGAATCTGACCATATCTTGTAATGAATTTGCCAGAATTACCTCTCCTTAAACTATCAAGATAGAAGGACATATCAAGAAGAAAAATGTTCAAGAAGTGAACAATTACATCGAGCATCAAGAAATGAATCTGAACATATTTTGTAATGCGTTGGAAGATATTACCACTCCTCAAACTCTCAAGATAGAAGGACATATCAAGTAGAAAAATATTCAAGCAATGAAAGATCACATCAAGCATCAACAACAAGTTATCCAACTTTTAAAGGATAACACCACTTTGGTGCAGAATTGAATGAAACAACAGGCAGATCAACATCAAAGTGAAAGAAGTTTTGATGTAGGCGTTTGGGTATTCTTAAGGCTAAAACTCAAGCAAGCTATGTATGAGAAGGAAATGTTCGCAATACTACATGCACTTAAGAAATGGTGACCTTACCTAATGGGAAGAAACTTCAAGGTAAAATTGGATCATGATAGTCTTAAATACTTTTTAGAACAAAGATTATATTTAGAAGAATAGAAAAATGGGTCACAAATATGTTGGGTTATGAATTTTAAATCATCTACAAAAAATGGAAGAAAAATGTTGTTGCAGATGCACTCTCAAGAAAGGATGAGGATGTGGAAGCATTGT
>APFE030692506.1:16764-26767 GCA_000404065.3 Pinus taeda | reverse complement strand
CCCAATTAAACATCATGGAATCCATCTCCATACATAGATAAATATAGAATAGTAGGGAAAAACTAAAAAGAAAACCTTATATCCTTATTAAATACTTAATTGATAAGTTATCTTTATTTTGTAAGAAATTTATTAAATTATTTAAATTTATATGATTTTTTTTCTTTCTTAATTATTTTACCTCTAATCGTATTTTTTTAACCAGAAAATGTGTTGGTATCTAAGTTTTATGCTAATTTGAATTACTATAAAGTTTTTTACAAATTTTAAACTCATCAATTAAAACAATTATAGTTCACAATATGGCAGACACGATTTAAATACTTCATATTTTAAATACCAATTAGGTTGAAGAGTTTGTAATTAGCAAACAAGACCTTTACATTCCTATCACCACATAGAACCTTGCCGTACAACAATGTATTAAAAATTATTATTTTTATTTTGAATTTATGTCTTTCTTTTCTAAAGTCAAACTAACAAAAATAAATTGAATATTATAGAATAACTTTGGCATATTTTAATTAAAAATCCATAAATATTTTACCCTCCTTTTATAGTTAAACTATTTTTCCATTTATCTTATTTATTGAAAAGCCTTGTCTGATATATTTTTATAACCAGATATAATGTAAATCTTATAACTAAACATATTGAGAGGCTAAAAAAATTTAACTAAGCATATTTTTATGACTACGTATAATGTAATAGGATCTTTAAAAAAAAGTTTAATTTCAAAAGACAATTTCAAACTAATATATTTCGCATATAAACAATAATTAAATTATTTAATATAAAAAATATTAATCTTGGTTTTGTCCACATTAGTCGTAAAAAAAAAAAAAAAAAAAAAAAAAAAAAAAAAAAAAAAAAAAAAACAAACTTTGTTTTATTTAGCCCCAAAGGTCTTACAAATTTCAAGAAAAAGAGAACTTTTGCATTCATTAGTTTTAGTCATTCATTGGTCAAAGGTGGATTCTGTTTTATTCATTTATTAGTCGTAGTTCTTGGAATCAAAGTAAATGAATAGTTCTTTTTATTACATATTTAATGTGTCAATGTTTTGGAATCAAGTTAGTTTTGGTAGTAATTGAATACTTTCTTTTATTGTATATTTAATTTGTCAAAAATATTACCAAGAAATTATGGAATCAAGGAAGTTACATTCTTACTTACATGAAGTCAATTTTGATAGAAATCACTAAAACGTCCAGTATATTAAAGTATTCTTTGGACGAAAAACATTAACACATTATTAAAACCAACAATTTCAAAAAAATGTTGCCAACTAAATAGAGAAATTCCTATGACCAATATAAGAATATGATGTGAATGAAATCTTGTAATGTACACTTAGGAGTGATTTAGTAAATTTTCAATGGATCAGGAATAATTTACATATTTGTAGTGGCTCCAAAAGTGATTTAGTATTTTTTCAGTGAATTGTGAATAATTTATACATTTATACTGGGCTCCCGAATTCATCAATATCCTGCTTACTTTTGTTTTTTGAATTACAATAATTAATGAGTTTAACTGAAAAACTTCTTAGGAAACCAACATGAACTTATTTTTCTGAAAATTATGACTAATTTTATAAATTAAATGTAATATATTCATACACAAAATAATTTATCTCAAACAAATGATATATAAATGCATGAGTGCATCTTTTCCTACCAAGAATGTTTGCTGGGTTCATCTGCAATAGATATAACTTCTTTGGATACAATTTCTTTCATATAAATTTCAGTCTCAACTTCTTTGGATACAATTTCTTTCATATAAATTTCAGTTTTATTAATGAAGCATAAATACGAGCCTTGCAAATCATTTCTGGGTATAACATTATATTCCGTTTTTTATTTACTAGGTTCATCTGTAGTACATATAACTTCTTTGGATACAAGGGTGTTGAAGTTTTTGACAATATCGGGCACTATTTAGACGACTGTTATTAACTATTTTCACGATAAAAACTCTTTTCTAAATTCATAAAACAATATCATATAATTTTGACAATTTAATTTAAACTCTATGAATGGCTCTAAAACTCTTTTATTTGCGACAAATATTTAATACATGATTAACGGTACTCTAAAAACTATTTAATTTCCTATTAAGTAATTAATATTTAACAAATGATTAACAACTTTGGCTATATGGCTTTCATATGCTGGCCATGTCTATAAGTTGAAACCATATATTCAGCGGCCCTTATGTGCTGACCATGTGGTTAAGTTAATAATATATATTCCAAATCCTACTGGCTGGTTAGAGATTTCATTTTATGTTAGGTTATTTTAGAAACATAATTTAAATTATAAAAAAAGAAAAGTAAATATTTTTTGTTAGAATGATTTTATTATAAATTTCAATTGGGGTTAAGTGTTGAAAAAATTAGTTTGTAAATATATATATATATATATATTTTAATATTTTAGGAGATTTTCTAATATTTATTTATTGGAAATTAAGTGTAATATGAATTATTTTCATGTATCAATAAAATGTTATTATACTTTGCAAGTGCATAATATTACGGGAAATTTTTTTATTGAAAAAATTGTGATGATATAAAATTGTGATTATAATTTTTTTACTATCAAATTAATCTTTAGAAGGTATTTTTTTCATATATTACATTTGCATTCTATTTATAAGACCTTAACATAAAATATTTTTAAAGAAAATTTTTTCCATCTACCTTCACTATATTTTCCCAGTTTAATTGACTTAAACTTAAATACAATATAATGGAGAATGACACCTCACATGAGTAAATGTTTTCCAGTTTAGTTGACTTACATATTGTCATAATGGAGAGTGACACTTGAGTATAACTTTGTAATTGACATAAGTAAAGTCAAAAAGTTTACTGAGTATAACTTCCAGTGTACTTGATATGAATAAAGTAAAAAAAGATTGACGTTGTTCATGTTACCTAGATTTTTAAAATACTTTGATATAAAGATAGTGCTAATATTGACACCCCTCTTAGCTAACTGTATCCACTCAAGGGAGTAATTAACATTCACTTGAATTAATTTTAATTTAACATTTTTTAATCACAAATACTTGCAAAGAGAGAAGTTGTATTGAAAAAATATATTTAATGAATATAGTTAGATTTTATTTTTCAATTTGTTCGGACGATGAACCACATTAGTTTGGTTCCAAACGCGTTGACAAATGAAATATTATGTGATTTGTGCTGAAAAACCTCTCATAAACTTGATGGATCACAGAAATCTCAATTCAACAATATAATATTTCTTCTTTATACAATTTAAGTAAACAAAAAATTGTGTAGTTTTAAATAAATTCTTGTTCTCTTTATTTTAATACATGATAATTGATTTTTGTTGAAATAGTTAAGAAGAATTCTCATTCCCATTTTGATAAATAATCTGTTAAATTATATTAAAAAATATATGTATATTAAAAATAAATTTAAAATTTCATTATAAATCTCTTCAAAAATATCTTAATTTACTTATAATATTAAAAAATATATATTATCCTTTACTTATAAACATAAAAAATATTTAATATATAAGAAAAAAACTAAAAAACAATATACTCGTTCAATATCAATGTTTATTGAAAAATGTTATTTGTGATATAAAACTATAATTCAGAGTGAAACCTATTGTCATGTTCCGTTTGTGATGGGTAACGTCTTATTCACAAGTATGATCATGGCCATAACCTCTAGACTCGGCATCTCTTAACGATAATAGACTTGTGGTAGTCACTGGAACTTAAAATTTATATCATACAATCACTGTTTGTTGTTATAGATATAAACAAGGGCTTGTTGTTATAGATATAAACGAGGGCAACTGCGTAGGGGCAGTCCCCGCATATCTTTATCCATATGCCAAAAAAACGTGTTGCAAAAATTCCGTTCCGGTGCAGGACAAGGAGTTCCGGGTGACAATGATTGGTGTTTGATGCATTCCTATTATTTAAGATGCCAGTTGCCGCGAGTAATTATGACGAAATTCTCACAGACGTACCGAACGGCAGCGCTTGTACTGCTAGTTCCCTCGGATACACCGCAATTCCAAGTATTTATACATACAGGCACTGGTGTGGAAACTATTGGACCATGGTAACTTCAAATGATTATTAAAATTGCCTATGCTATTGCCTATGCCAATGGTAGATACTGCCTTTGCCCATGTCGCTAGTGCTTTCTCCTCTATTTACGGTTCTTATATAAAGGAGGTTGCCTAACCTTTCTATGTTGCCACCTTTGATGAGTAAGCATGTTAAATTGTTCTATGTCTTTATATCTTGTAGTAATAAATGATGTATATAATGGCATAATGCAAATATGAAAAACTCATTCACTAAAATATCCAAACTCCTTTTTTAGCTTTGGCGGTTTTTAGCTTTGGCGTTCTCTTGCCATTGACTAGACAATGTCAATAGAGGAATCCATCTGCAAGATGTAAAGTTGCTAAGTGAAAATTCTGAGCACAACTTCTCTGGTTTTGCTAGGGTATGACAACCTGAAATTGAGCAAAAATGCAATGCCTCTAGTGAAGAGTCCTCAAATTTCAAATTTTGACCAAAGTATAGGGATAGGGAAAATGGAAATGCAACTAACTGATAAAGCAAAGTCTCAAGCGCCCTCAATTACTTCTCTTGGTGAAAAGAATATCGAGCTATGTTCTATTTTTCCTTTAAGGCTCATGTCTCGAACTTGGAATTTATAAGTTTTTTTTTATCTATTTTCTTTCCTCCACGAAGATTTTTGAATGGTCTAGTTTGGCCAGCGTCTGTAGTAGAATAACTTTTTTTTTTCATTTTGAAAGTGGCTACCATGGCTTTGTCGGACCTCTCATGCTGCTTCTGGAAATTTTCAGAATCTTAACTTTTTATTTTCATTTTGAAAGTGGCTACCATGGCTTTGTCGGACCTCTCATGCTGCTTCTGGAAATTTTCAGAATCTATGAATTTATTATTATGCTCGTAGTGAATTTCATATTTTTAATGCAAATAAATGTCGAGGTATAAATTTGTATTCACCTATCAAATACCTTTATTTACTTAACTATCAAATACCTTTCAAGAAACGTTCAAGAACATGTCAAATTCCAAGCGTTTTAGGAGAAATGATTTAAGCAATCTAAAATGTAAGACCATAAATATACTTTTTCAGATTGAGTTTAAGGGATATTAACTAACGACAGTGTCTCATTAACATGTCAGGTTTGGATTTTTTTTTTAACAGCAATTTGGCTGCTACAATTTTAAAGTAAGGCTGTATTTTTGCTGTAGTCTACCTGTTAGACGGTTTAGAGCTTTTCCATTAGATGGGTTGAAGAAAATCCGTATTAAGTATTTGGTTGTTCTATCTATATGTTTCTGTGCAATACAAATTACATAAGAACTCATTTGTTCCTTTTTTTTTGTAATAGTCCAACTCTGTATTTGAAGCAAGCGTGCAGAGGAAGGCGTCGATAGAAAGTCCCATTTCATAGTATTTGGTTGTTCTATCTATATGTTTGTGTGCAATACAAATTACATAAGAACTCTTTTGTTCCTTTTTTTGTAATAGTCCAACTCTGTATTTGAAGCAAGCGTGCAGAGGAAGGCGTCGATGGAAAGTCCCATTTCATAAATTGTGTAGAAGCATCAGTGGTGCAGGGACCACTAAATTTTTTTTAGTGCATGGGTACTTGCAAAATTTTATTTCATTGTTGTTCATTTCATTAGATTTGATTTCAAAATATTTGCTAAATTGATGATGGCTAAGTTCTATAATATTTCAACCATATTATAGTTGGGTGTTGAGTTAGTCTAATAATCTGACTAGACAAATTCAAAAATAAGCACATTTAGAAGAAGCACCGCATAGATGGAGTCGGGGTTACTGAGTCTCACTAATAGCACTTACCCTAGCATCACAACTACCAAAGACAAATACATTGGCAATCCATCTGAACCTACAACACTACATAAACATGTGGCGTCAATCAACATAAAACTTGTTGGTAAGGATGCGCGGCCTTGCATGAAGCTCACGTGCTCCCTCTAGCGGATGTCAAGTGCACATGTTTCTAGCATGCGCAGATCAAAGGGTCATAGGGAAGAATCATCACTATGGGGAGCTAACGAACCTTGTCAGGTCAATGAGGTTCCTCATCAAGCCTGCAAGAAGATCGGTGAGCCTAAATGGTGGAAATTCAAGGCCAAAAGTTCAAACTCTCACCGAACTGTAGCAGAAATATCCAAATTCTTGGGTAAGAATCACGCTATGACATCACATGAATTTTATGGCAGAACCAGACCAGTCCAAGTTGCGGGTAGTGAATCAACACCTTGTTGAAGAACCGAAGAGTTCACGAGAAGAAAATGCTTCTTTATCGGCAACCTCTTTGGAGAATGAGAGTGTTTTAGTCCAATGCAAAGTAGAAATGAATGAATTGGAATCTGAGTTGAATAAACTCATGGGGAGGGCAAAGGAATTAGATGAAAAAACTGAAGACGATCACCATTTGTGGGACGCTGAAAAGAGAAATTTGGAAGGAACTTTTGACTAAATGCTCGATGGTGAGAGAAAATATCAAGACTCAATGTTTTCACTCACTTGTAAGAGTTGATGGTCCGCTAGGCCATGGAAAGGCCCCTCCTCACCACCAGAGACCCCATTCCCAAAAACAACAAACCCTTCTCAGCTACCTACCTTTCCGGCTGCTCCATATTTCGTCCACCTGACTTCGCCGCTCCAGTGTTTCATGACTTGCTGTGCGGAAGTCGAGAAGCCTTCCTCTGCCACGTTAAGGGCTGGGTTCTGGCCCATCAATGTCAGACCCCCAGCGTGGTGCTCGACAATGGCCTCACATTCAATTCAAAAATCATAAAACCTCCTTGACTGAGAACAAGAAGCTCCCACAATCGGCGTTTCGATGTGGTGGAAGGAAGTGGCAGTGAAAATAAAGGAATATGTTTATATTTCAGTTAGAGTGGAAGGAAGCGGCATTGCAAATAAAGGAATATGTTTACAGTTTAAGGGGAGTGGAAGGAAGCGGCAGTGCAAATAAAAGAATATGTTTACAGTTCAAGCAGTTGACAAACGGTGAGATCGAATGGTCCAAAATATTTCAATTGTCTAGCAATCCATTATTAGACAATCTATCTAACCATGGCCAATAGTAAAAAACCAGTCCCTAGGTTCCAATCTTGATCCGTTGTAGTTCTAAGACATTTACAAAAAATATCCATGATTGTAGGTTCTAGTAATGTTTGCGAAAGAAATGCAAACATCTGGCCTGACATTGTTCGAGCTGGATGCTAACGCAGTGGACTGCTGTAGCTCCTTTGCGTTTCTAAGAAAGCCGAAGAAGCAGATGAAGGTTGATTGCCATTTCTATGGTAGTGATTTCTCGCAAAATAGGTTGTCAAGCGGCTCCTTCGGGTGATTCTGGAAGTTTTGAGAAAGTCGAAGGAGTTGAAGGCTGATTGCAATTTTTATGGCAGTGATTTCTCGCAAGATAGGTTGTTGAGTGGCCCCTTCGGGTGATTCTAGCAGTTTGTTTTGAAAAGATAGTCTGTCGAGCGGCCCTTTTGGTTATTCCAACAATTCGTTTCTAAAATATGGTATGCTGATCCTCTATGGCTCTTCATTGAATTATTAGGATAATGGAGTGGAGCAGGATTATAAGGCTTTGAAAACATTACTCGCGGCTTTCATTGAATTATTAGGATAATGGAGTGGAGCAGGACTATAAGGCTTTGAAAACATTACTCGCGGCTTCTAACACAGTTAATTGTAGGGAAACCCATAGGGTTTTTCATACCCCATAGGGTTGTTCGTACCAAGCTATGCTCCCTTTGCTATTTTTGAATAATTGTGCGCATGGAAGGCATTACATGATTTCATCTATGTCCCGTTCATTCGAGTCTCCAGTGTTTTATCCTGATCGGTTGCAAGTAAAAATATCAGTGAAAAACTTGTCTTCGCTCCATATCTATGATTTCTGAATTTTTACAGTGTTTTACTGTCAAGTTAAAATATAGTGTTTGTGCAGTAAAAATGAGAAATGAATTTACAGAACATGGTGCAAAAAAATGCTATTGTTTATATATTCATGAAGGTAGATAACATTTACAAAACATAAACTAGAGGGTTAAGCTCCATACACCATGATAAAATTGGAAATTTTATAGAGATTTAGAGCTTCTCTGTTTTTGGGGTTTTGAAATTTATTGCTCGGTAAGCTTGACTGAGCCCTGTCGAATAAATATTTTTATTTTCAGTTTATGCAGAACTTAAGGGAGAAAATGCCAGAAAATGCCAGAAAATTGTCATTTTGAAAGTTGTCTATAGGTTATCCTTGAGTTGCGAGAGAATATCCTAACATCCTTGGATCCAATTCTTTGTTGTTGGTTCCATTTTATCTCCAAATTCTATGTATGTGAAAGATAGTGCCTCATATCCATATAAGGATCGAAAAAATGACAACCTTATGGACATGTGATAAGTTGTTTTATAGCAGTGGTCTCTTAAATATAAACACTTTGTCCATGCTCTTTGTTTCCCTATGACATAGTTTCATAAGTAACCTTCCACCCATTTATTTACTGGTTTTTTCTGACCATCTGTCTACGGGTGGTAACTTGTACCCTAAGTGAGTTACATGCCTCCTAACTTGAATAACTCTTGCAAAAATTCTCCCATGAACCCACTGTCATGGTCACTCACAATGGTTTTTGGTAAACCACGCAGGTGAAATTTTCCCTCGAAACATATTTATGTTATCTAAGATGAAGAGATTCTAGAGGAAATCACAAATAAGTGGGCATAGTTGGTAAGACAATATACCATCACGAAGATACAATATTTGCCTTGGGAAGAGGGTAGCCCTATAATGAAATCCATGGAGACACTCTCACATTTTTTTCTGGAATGGGCAACAGTGGTAACAAACTTATTGGGTGTGTATGTTCAACCTTATTGCTCTGATAGGTAGCACATTCTTAGACATATTTTATAATGTCTTTCTGGAGTCCCTTGCATGTGAACGTCTCCCTATGTTAGGAAGCCATCTCACAAAAAGATAGAAAAGATAGATCAACGCCTTAGAATTCAGCCTCTTCGAGGGGCAACCTCCTTTACCTCACAGAAACAAACAATTCTTGGATGATACAAATGACTAAACCTCCCTTTTATATATAGGAGTCTAAGGGGCATGATGTAATCAAGCTGACATAACAATAATAACATAAGGGCACAAAAATGACAATAGTGGGTTTCTATGGCGCATACAGGGGCATAATAATAACAATAAGGGATACAATGGCAATAGTAATGAAAGAATCACTAGTATTATAGGGGCCTAACATGCCCCTTTCCTTCAGAAAAGAATTGTCCTAAATGCTTGAGTAATTATGGATACTTTTGTATAAAATTCTCATCCTCCCATGTGGAACCTTCAGTGGATAAGTTCTTCCACTTGATGAGATACTCCAAAATTAATTGATTTTGTAGTTGTCGAGTTCTTGTTTTTGTGATGCTTCCTGTTCCAATATGATTTTTCCTTCCTCGTCAAGTTCTGGTAATATTGTTTTAATTGGAAGCTTGCCACCTATAACCTTCTTTAAACATGAAACATGGAAAACTGGGTGCACTCGAGAAGCTGCAAGAACCTCCAATTTTATGCCACAATACCAATTTTTTCCAACATCTTGTATGGACCATAATACTTTGGTGATAATTTATTATCCTTCTTAGCTTGCTTGAGGAACATTTGTTTATATGGTTGTAGCCATAGGAATACCCAATCACCTACATCAAAATTTCTTTCACAGTGATGTTGATCTGTGTGTTGTTTCATTCTATTCTGCACCAATGTGAGGTTATCATATAAGAGTTACAGAACTTGTTGTTGATGCTCAATGTGATGTTCCACTGCTTGAACCTTAGAATTTTCTCTTAAATATGATGTGATGAATGGTGGATGATATCCATAAAGTGCCATAAATGGGG
>APFE030692506.1:0-16510 GCA_000404065.3 Pinus taeda | reverse complement strand
TTTGTTAATCATATATAAAGCAATGAAGATATCCTTCCAAACATTTGTTTACTATCTCAGTTTCCCATCAAATTGAGGATGATAAGATGAGATATGAGCTAACTGAGTACCAAGACAAGAAAATAGTTATGTCCAGAAATTTCCAGTGAAAATGGGATCACTTTCGCTTACAATAATCTTTGGGTTTCCATGTAGCCTTTTAATTGTTTCCAAAACTGTAGTAGAAACTGTATTGGCTTTAAATGGATGTGATAATGCACAAAAGTGTGCATACTTGGTAAGTCTATCAACTACCACCATGATGACTCTCTTTCCTTCGGACATGGGTAAACCTGCAATAAAATCCATTGAAACCTCCTCCCAACGTTGGCTTGGAATGGATAAAGGTTGTAATAGACCTGGGGTCTTAATTGTTTCAACTTTATTTTGTTGGAAAACCAAACATTTTGCCACAAAATTTTGAATATGAAATTTAAGGCCATCCTAAAAAATTTCCTTCTTAACCTTGCGACAAGTTTTTAAAAATCCCGAGTTCTCTCCAAAGGGATAAGTGTTCAATTCCATAAGAATCTTTTGTTTGAGTTGGGATTTATTACATAGGTATAAGTGATATTTGTACCATAACGAATGTATTAGATGTATTGAGATCTTATTGTAAGTTTTGAATGAGTGCCCACACTTCTTCATCATTCTGCCATTCCTCCCTTACTTCTTTTATCCAAATTGGTTGGATAATAGAAATGGCACACAAAAATGGTTCCAAATTCTCATCATTTCTTGAGAGTGCATCTGCCACAACATTTTGCTTCCCTTTTTTTAGATGATTTCAAAGTCATAACCCAACATATTTGTGACCCATTTTTGTTGCTCTTTAGAGGATAATCTTTATTCTAAAAAGTATTTAAGACTATCATGATTTGTTTTTACTTTGAAGTGTCTTCCCATTAGGTAGGGTTTCCATTTCTTAAGTGCATGTAGTATTGTCAATATTTCCTTCTCATAAATAGCTTTGTGTAAAAACTTTCCCTTGATTTAATGACCTTCGAAAGCAATGGGTATTTCATCTTGCATTAAAACAACACTAATTCCATTTCCTGAAGCATCACATTCCACAATAAAGGTTTTTATGAATTCCGGCGTAGCTAAGACTGGTGCTTGGCACATTGCCTCTTTAAGATGTTCGAAGGCCTTTGTTGCTTCTGGAGTCCATGAAAATGCATCTTTCTTGAATAATGTTGTTAGATGTGCTGTTATTCTCCCATACTTATTAATAAACTTGCAATAATACCCTATCAACCTAAAAAATCCTCGCAGATGCTTTATGGATGTGGGGATTTTCCATTCCTTAATAGCTTTAATTTTGCTAGGGTCTATCTTAACACCTTCATGAGATACGATATGACCTAGATATTCCACCTCTTGTACTCCAAAGAAGCATTTGGAGCCTTTTTCATATATTTGTTTGTCCTTCAATACTTTGAGCACCCTATCAACATGTTCAACATGATCCTTCCAAGGCTTGTTGTAGATTAGTATATCATCAAAAAATACTAACAAAAATTTTCTAAGGAAGGTTTTGGAAATGGAATTCATCAAACCTTGAAATGTAGAAGGTGAATTGGTAAGGCCAAAAGGCATGACCAAAAATTCATAATGACCCTCATGAGTTCTAAATCCTATTTTTGGAATATCTTTAGTCTTCATTCTGATTTGACGATATCCTGAATAAAGATCCAACTTGGTGAAGTAAATTGATCCATGCAATTCATCCAATAATTCATAAATGACAGTAGTGGGAAATTTATCTTTAATAGTGATCTTGTTGAGCTCCCTATAATTTTGACACAAGTGCCATGATCCATCCTTCTTGTGCATCAATACTACTGGAGCAGAGAAAGAAATTTGACTAGGTTGAATTATACCATCTTATAGCATTTCTGCAACCATAAGTTCAATTTAACTCTTTTAGGCATAGGGATATCTGTATGGCCTGATGTTTGGAGGAATGCTTCCTGGAATAAAATGAATAACATGATCATGATCACGAATAGACGGGAGACCTTTGGGAGTCTCAAATACCTTGGAATGATTGTCCAAGGCTTTTTGGATATCTGGAGAAATAGATGATTTTGATGTGGGAACCTCTAGCGAACATAATTGTGCAATTACACATCGTTATTCCTTCTTTAGGAGCTTTGTAATACCATTAGAGCTGAATATCTTTCCTAGTTTCCCTACAATATCCCTTAATTCAACTTCCTTTACTTCCGCACAAAATTTCATGAAAAGTTCTTGAAAATTAAAAGTTATTGTACCCAAGGATTGTAGCCATTGGACTCCTAGTACAACATCGGCACCACCCATTGGAATGGAAAGCATTGGGCTATTCAATACATATTCTCCCATGGATAGCTTGATATTATGGCACTTTCTAGAGAAATTAATGGTTCCTCCACATGAAACAATCACTTGACACTCTGGTACTAGATATAGGAAGCACTTCATTTCCTTTTCTATCTTACAATAAATTACAATTATGGGTACTTCACGAATGAATCAACACTATTATATTTTTCTTCTTGATATGTCTTTCTATCTTGATAGTTTGAGGAGTGGTAATTCTAGCCAATGCATTACAAGATAAGGTTGGATTCATTTCTTCTTTACCTAGGCTTTGTTCCTGGAGTATATCCTCTTCTTTTTACATTTATTTTTCCTTTTCTTCCTCCTCTTCACAATCTATGTAGAATAGTTTCTTCTCAACACACTTATGACCTTTTGTGTATTTTTTATCATAATTGTAACAAGGCCCTTTTGCTCTTTTTTCTTCCAATTTTTGTGGTGTAAACCCTATAGGTTGTGGAAGTCTAAGGGCAAAAACACTTCCATCTTTATAGTTGTGAGTGGTAGGCTTCCTCGTTGCCATAATTTTGCTTTCCATTTTTCTTGCTAACTTGAAGCCTTCTCTAATGAATCAGGTTCCAAAGGTGAACCTCATGTTGGATATTATCCTTGGAAGTCCTTATAATACATCAAACCTAAAACTCAATCTAGAATATCTCCCTTATGTTCAATTTCTGGAAGTCCTCAATGTGCTCATCATTGAACCCTTTTGTTTGAGATTTATCAATTGGCTAAAAAAGGTGTTGATTTTTGTATCCTCATAATGTGCTATCATTTCTTCTGTCAATATTACCCAACTGAAAAAAAAAAATTATGAGAGAAAATCCATCAATACCATACAAAATGATTTGGTTCCAAATATAAAGTTGTAATATGCACCTTTTGTGTGTTTTTCACATTATCGAGATTGAAAAATTGCTCCATCTGTAGTATCCATGTTCTGGGATCCTTGCCATCAAACTTCCTCATATCAATTTTTGGAACATGGTGGATCTTCAATCCAAAAATATATTTTATGAAATAATGATTAACATTTCGTTTTTTCTCATCATGAGTTTCCTTTACTACCCTTTCACAATTAGTGACCATTTCTTGTAGCAAATTATTCAAATTCATCTTCAATTCTTCCATCTTATCGTCCATGACATTCATCTTAGCTTCTACGCCTTTCTTTAAACCATCTATCTTAGCTTCCATGCCATCCATCTTAACTTGCATGCCATTCATATTAGCTTCCATGCCATTCATCTTGGCTTCATTTACCTTTAGTGAGAGTGAAATTTGTTGTACTTCGTCTTGTAATTTTGATATATCATGTTGCATTTCTTCCTCTTCTTCATGAGTCATGCTAGAGCTTTCAGGTTTCTTCCTAGGTGTTTCCATTTTCTTTCTTCGGGGAATTAATTAATGCTAATAATTCTTCACTATTCCCTTTGAATTCCTTCAAACTAATTTTTCAAGCCAATCTTATGAAAAATTCAAAAAAACTACTCAACTTTTTTTTCACTTTGTAAGAGCTCAATATTGAATCTATTGTATCTCTGTAATTATAGATCTTGAATATCTGAAATCTCATCTTGTTGTAGTCCTCTGAGTCCTCTTTCTAGCCCCACAAGTTAGATCAATATTGGATTCTCCAAGAAAGAGTAATGCCAAATCTCCCACGGTGGCCTGATTATAGAATAGTTTAGTAGAGTGAACTTGTACGATGTGCCACGTGTCACTGTTTCGACCTTGGTACCTGAAACTGATGCACATAAAACTTCAGGTCATTCTCTTTCTAAAAATTGTTATGAAATTTCAAAAAATTCCAACTTCCTCGGATCATATATCCACGAATATAGCAAGACAAGCTCTGAAATTTAGACTCGAAGTTCAGAACGATTTCGGCCCAAATAGGTTTATTTTTTAGATTCTTAAATGTCGCAGAAAAAAAGTTATAGAAAAAATTCCATGATGACCTATTTGGAGCAGTGAAACCCTAGAATCCAAAGCTCTGATACTAAATGTTAGGAAACTAGCTCACAAAAATATAGAAAAGATAGATCAACACCTTAGAATTCAGCCTCTTCGAAGGGGAAACCTCCTTTACATTACACAAATGAACAATTCTTGGATGATAAAAATGACTAAACCTCCCTTCTATATATAGGAGTCTAAGGGGTCACAACGTAATCAAGCTAACATAATAATAATAACATAAGGGCACAAAAATAACAATAGTGGGTTTCTGTGGGGCATACTAATAACAATATGGGGACAATAGGGGTACAATAATAATAACAAGGGATATAATGACAATATTAATAGAGAATCACTAGTATTATAGTGGCCTAACACCCTGATGGTCCTGTAAGTATTCATAAGCTTGGATGTCCTACTAGACGAGAGTCTTGGGGTACTTGTATGATCTTCATCTTCAACTAGGACTCTAGTACTATATAGGTTCGGTCCTTATATTAGATAATGTCATTGATGACTCTATATTAGCTGTCTAATGATTGTTCGTTAAGAACTTCACAAGCTGTTTGATTCTTTGAATATTCCACCAAAAGATGGGATTTCCAGTCTTCCACAATGTCTATGAGGGAGAAGGTACTTGGTTTCTTGGGCAAGGCATCTACAAATGCATTATTTTTTTCTTTGACATATTCTATCTCGAATTCATAGGCTTGAATCTTGCAAACCCATTTTTTCTACCTCTCATTTAATCCCTTTTGATCAAGGAAGTACCTAAGACTATTATGATCAGTTTTGGTCATCAACGTATTTCCCACTAGATATGCCCAAAACATGGCTAGTGCATGCATAATTGCCAACATTTCTTTGTCATAAATGGAATAAGGGTGCCCATATTCCTAGATCTTCCTACTCTTCAAATAAATCAGATGATGATTTTGTTTTAAAACAACCACAATTCCTTTCCCAAAAGCATCACACTCCAATAAAAATGGTTGGGAGAAGTCCATCAAGGCTAGAAGTGGGCATGAACTCATCACTTCCTTCATTTCCTCAAATATTTCATATGTTGTCTTTGTCCATACAGAGGCTCCCCTTTTTGTCAGGTCAGTAAGAGGTGTTTTTAGCTGTGAATATCCCTTAACAAATCTTCTATAATATGTAAAAGTACCTAAGAGGCTCCTTCATTCTGTTATATTTTTGGGAATGGGCCAATTTAGAATGGCTTCAATATTCTCTTGGTGCACTTTGACGCCTTGGACTCCAATTATGTGACCTATATATAGAATTTATGTCATGCCAAACTCACATTTGGATATTTTGGCATAGAATTGTTGTGCCTCCAGTATTCCCAAACACTTGTCTAAGTGTTGTAGGTGTTCCTCTCATGTTCAACTGTAAATCAGGATGTCGTCGAAGAAGGCCAACACAAATTTATGTAGCTTCTTGTTAAACATATGGTTCATTCATGAATAAAACATATGGTTCATACATGAATGAAACATCACATGGGCATTGGTCAATCAGAAAGGCATCAATAGGAATTCATAATGTCTATAGTGGCATCTAAAAGTTGTCTTTGGAATCACTTGATCTTGAACCCTAATATGGTAGTAACCAGAGTAGAGGTTAATATTTGAGAAGTACTTGCCCGCCTTCATCTCATCCATCATATTGTGGGGATATGATATCAATTTTTGATGGTCTTTTTGTTTAGTACCCAATAGTCTATGCATGTCCCAAGGGACCCATCCTTCTTGACCGAAACCATGGATGAAGAAAAAGGGCTTGAACTTGGTCGAATCTATTGAATGCCAAAAACTCATGGAGTGCCTTCTCTGTATCATTCTTATATTCTTTAGGATGTCGGTAAGGGGTAGTGATGGCAACTTGTACCCCTTTCTCTAGTTAAATAATGTGCTCAAATCCCCTATCTATTGGTCATTTTGGTGGTATACCTCAAAAACCTTCTAGTGTTTTCACAAAAATGCCATGGTGTCAAAGGGGTATTCATTATGTTGTTCTACTAGCATTTTCTGAATGATTTAGCACTCCACAACCCATACTATATCCCCATGTCAAATATTTTCCTCCATCCCATTGGATATCACAATGTTGGGTGGCTATGCATTTTTTCCTCTTAACATCACCTTATTACCATTTGTAAGTGAATGAAAATTCCAAGTCTTGATAGTTCACTTTATGTGTCCCAATTGAATATAGCCATTGAACCCCTAATACTACATGGTAGTATGGACAATATACAACAAAGAAATTATTTGTAACTGTGTAATTCCCCATCTCTAGACTCATATTAGGGACTATTTTAGTGGATGACATGCAGTTGTGCTCCTTCTACCCAGGAATCAAAACTATAAATCCTCCAAATTATTTAGTTGTCAATCCTCTTATAGTTACAAATTCTACATCAATGAAGTTGTGAAAGGCCCCACCATCAATAAACATGGTCACCCTCTGTCCTTGTATGGCCCCCCTCACTCGAAGAGTCTAGTAAATTGGGACCCCTATAAGAAAAGTAATAATCCTTTCCTGGGTCTCCTCCTGCATTTCCCCCATACCTTGTGATTCTCCTTGATCCATATTTGTCTTCTCTTCTTCATATTTTCTCTCAAAAAATACTTCAATATAGTGGGCCTTTCCCTTAGTACATCAATTCCCTACTTCCTGAGGTTCCTGATAAGAGAAGCATTGCCTCCTTCTACTGAGATCTTTCCTAGTTTCACAATCCAAGTTCTCTTTCTTGATGACTCCCTTTGCTTCTTCTTGACTTCTTTTCTCCTTTGAGGAATAGTTTGTTTGGGTAGGAATCTACCCTTGGGGACTACATTTTGCATATCCCTTGCTCTATTGATTATATCTTGCAAGGTCACATATTGGTATGCTTTGAACCAAACACACATGGGTTTTGACAACCCTTATATGAACAACATGACCATCTGAACCATTGAGAGGTCACTGACCATGAATGCAAGCTTCTATAATTCTATGATATAATATTCAATGCTTCTTATCTGTTGGAGTTGGATTATCTCTCAAAATTACAATTCAAGGTTCTTCATGTCACATCTCTTTGTCAACCTCTGCGTGTGTAACACCCTCCTCCCACATATACCAAGGAAACCAACCAGTGGGTGTAAACATGTGATGAGAGGGCATTATTATATTCTTCACCCACCTAAGTCACATTAAAGAAGTGGAACCAATAGAAACACACCATGCAAACATTCGACATCAAAATTAGGACCCTCAGGAACCAATCCAACACCTCAGGCTGCTTGTCCCTAGGTCCCAGTGAACTTTTGGAAAAATTTACCTTTAGTTGCTCTTGTGCTATGTGCATGACAATGTGTAGGGGCATCTAGACACTCTCATAGGCATGCCTTCTAGGATTTGGGGACTCTTTTTGTCAGTTATGTGCCATATTACTCATGAATTATGCCACATTTTTCGACCGAGAACCCAGGTCATTGCCCATAATTTTTTGATACCTTTAGAACATTAAATTAACAAGGAAATGATAGATTAAAATAAATCACTTGAATGAGACCTTGATTGGACCCCTACTAGCCATGATAGACATTTGGTCAACATATCACATATATGTAATCTAGAGGTGTAAATAACATATGTGAACATAGGGGCCTCATACTTAGCTGAGAATATCTAAGAAACATTGATTCCTTAACACATCAACTCCCATTTCATCCATTAGGTCATAGATACGTTGATCATTCATCTACAAGCAAAAACACAATGAGAGCCATACATAGATTTTGTCATAAAAAACATAAACAACCAACATAAAAGCAACATAAATAATCATGAAATCATAGCCATATAAACAACATATAATCTATAATAATACTCATAGAAATAAATGTAAAAATAACCTCATATTTATGATGCAAAATCCAAACCTAGGACGGGACTTTCACTTTCCATCTGACCGTAGAATGGTTGAGCCAAATCTCTCTTTGGTAATTCACCTACGTGCCATATTCCGAGCATCGATATGGATCATAGAACACATAAATTAAAACTCATCTAGGGATTATAGAGGCCATCCACCTCAACTAATCAAATAGTGATTCCCTCTCATTGTCAGACATCACAATACGATCATGAGATTCGTCTTCATCCAAAGCTTCCATGGATTCCATATAATTTTTCCGACCAAGGCTTCTTGGACTAGTAACTCAACCAACAATTGCCGCTAAACTTCCAGATAATTTCTCCAATGAAGGCTTCCAAGACTAGTAACTAAACCCACCAAGGGCTTCCAAAGCATTTGACCAAACAAGGTTTCGAGGACTAGTAACTAAACCCACACTGTTACAGGGCTTCAAGAGTGTGTTTCCAATGAGGGATTCTAGGGAACTAATAACTCAATCGAGGCTAAGGAAACATTAGAACAAAAAAATAAGAAGAAATAAATCCACAAAATCCATGGCTATCTAGGAAATAGAAAGGCTAGGTAATCCACTGTGAATCCAGGTAATCCTCCATGCCAGTGACAGATCATGACCAAAAATACACATGCATAGCAATGCATGTGAAAACTAGTGAGGAAACCATACATGAAACTAAATATGTGCAAAAAAAATTGTTTTAGCTTCTAATTTGGATGTCCTCTTGTTCTTTCCTACTCTTCCTTTTCCTTCTTGCTCCAAGAATCCAAGTATGCCACACCCTCCAAGAGTGATCCAAGAAAACTCTAAGTCTCCAAGAGTATGGGAGAGAGAGAAAGAATAATGAGAGAACTCCTACACTGAACTGAAAAAAGGTTACCAACTGATCCTTGAAATCCTTTTTATGAATGAGGCCTCTATTTTCTTCATTTTCCATTATTTTCCTTCATTTTTCTCTTCACATGAAACCTGTGACCCTTCACCTCCCTTTTCTCCTAATATCAATTATTTTCATAAATAATGTGCCAAAAATGCCATTTTCCTTTCTAAAGCCTTATCCATTACCTTTTCCAATTAAATTATCCATTAAACAATCACAAGTGATCCCCATCACTAGGATTTTTCCCAACATTCAACTTGGGATAAGTGTCCCATCAATCGAGGTTACTATTTTGCCTTTATTAACTTTTATTACATGGAATTTTCATGAGGGTTATTACAGAACCCCCCCCCCCCCCCCCCAAGGGGAAAACCATACTCAATGTTCAACAACACTTATCATCATAAGACTATTGTAAACAAAATATACTATCGATGGAGCATTATAACTTAGCTCGATACGATATTTACAATGATCAACATGTTGAGAAGCAAAACCAACATGAAAACATAACAACATAACATCATAATGACATTGCACCCATACCACTTATTGGATCTTTATAACATAGCTCATGGTGGTATTTACATCCATATACATATGTATGAAGTGTTGCCTTAATCAATCCTAATTGACCGAGATTACAAGATTTAATTGTCAACCATGGGTAGGTCTTGTTGTTTCAATGGAGTTTGCACTCTCTGTGTTGATACACTACAACCAATAATGAGAAAATAGTAAAATATGTTGTTGAACCTGTTATCACTGACAAATTTCGATGCTAAATGTCTGCAAATAAGCATATAAACCCTTTTAGCAGTTTCATAGCACAAATGTTTAGGTGATTTCAGTAGTGCATAATTCATATTTCGCACTGGCTGCGGTAGGAAATTGGGGATTTGTTTGAATACATAGCAAATCTCACCCAGCTGTCAAGTCCGCTGTGTTTTAGATCGTTAGGTGTCGTGGTACTGGTGCGTGTTGCAGTTATTGCTGAGAAGGGAACAAAAGGTAGACATGTTTCAACATGTTAAATGGAATGGATTGTCAAGCTCAAAAGATAAGCATATTTGCCAATATGGAATTGAGAAGGTTGATAATGTCTTAATATCAGTATCCAAAAAACCAAACACGGTGCCCATATAAAAATCAGTGTTGTTCCAAAGTTCATAATTAACACCACTAATCCTATGGCTTTTGAAAAAGGTGCCAATTATAAGAAGGAAAGCACACAGGTGTATAATAGAAGAAGGGTTTCCAGTTTGAGAGTGAACGGTTTCATGCCAAGGATGGCTGTCAGATGAAAGCCTATAGTCATTGCATTCAGATGGATAGGAAAATGCCCCTTGCAGAATATATTGGTTTGTTTTGAATTTGTCTAACTCTTCAAGAAGCTGGACTGGTATATCTACGAATGATGTTCTCTATGCAGAGGTTGTCTTTGATAGGCGTCCTTTAAAGCCAAGTCTTCTTCCATTGGTGCCATTGTTTTGTCAATCACTTTTGGAGATGGGTACGAAAGACATGGATTTTGTGCAGTTGAACCAGTTGATAAGAAGAAAGATAGGAGGGATTTCAGTTTATCCATCAACTTCTTCAGTTAGAGGAAAAGTAGAGCCATCAAGCCACATCATTGATCGTGGAAAGGCCATGGCAGGGCAGATAATGCAGTGTATGGAAATCCCTCTAATGAAACAACTAATAAATGTGCACAGTCAGTAGAAAGTTTGGGAGATCTCCATACTGGAACACTGGCTACAACTGCTGTAGGTGATGTTTTCTACAGGCATATTTCTCTGCTTTAAGTAGTCAACTTCCAGGAGGTATTTAGAGCAGCTGAAATAATATTTTAGAAAAATGAAAGAGGTTTTTATTCCTAACATACTAAACTAGAAAAACCTCTTTCAGTTTCTTCAAATCGATTATGATCTGGGAGAAACGGGTGACTGAATGTCGCGCTACGAAACTGCTGTAGATGCAGTTTTTAATTTCCTGTTTTACACATCTTTTTCAAGGATCGATTCTGGGCATCTGGAGTAGTTTTTCAAAAAACAAAAAGAGGTTTTTGTAAAGAATGGACGGGTTCAGAAAAACCTCCTTCAAGTTTTCCAAATACGTTTTCTGTGAGAAATTATGAACTCTGTCCCAAGACATATTTTCAGCCAGAACAGCAGTTTTGTAGCAGTTGTACAAGTGGAAATAATTCATATCAAATATGCAGCATGAGTTACTCTCCTTTAAATCCAAAAAACAAAAGAAAAACTTTTTGGTAGAAGATAAAAGACACCTGCAAAATGAACGAAAATCCATAGAGAATATTGAGACCTTCACTAAAGACTGTGTTTTAAAAAAAAACAGCAGTTTCGTAGTGCGCTACGAAATTGCTGTAGGTGTTGTTTTATGATGAAGACAAATAGTTTGATGGTAGGATCAGAAAATTATCAAAGGAAATGCCTAAGGAACATCAAGGAGACCACATAAGGCTAGCACAGCCATTCAGATAATGACAAGTGTGCATTTTCCATAAAGGTGAAATATTTTGTCTTTAGTTATAGCTTTAATAAAGGTACTTTATTACTTTTGTACTTAGGGTATTTAAAGGTACTTTATTACTTTGGTTGGAGATGCATACGAGGATTTGGGTTGGACACCTGTTCAGTTCACAAAACATCCAGATTATTAGCCATATGGTGTTATGCATGGTCATTAAAGTTATTGAACAGCTTCAAGCACGTTCTTTTGAAAATAAACATGGATAAAAAGCAGGGACCGTGAAAACAGAGTATATATCTTCACCAAATGTTGAGTCAGCAGCACAGTTGGAATCCAAGGCAGCTCGTTCAGTGAATGCTTCTCAAATACATTTCAGCCACTACAGGAAAAGCACAGGTGTCAAAGATCAGGAGAGAATCATGCACACGAGGAGATGGAAGTAGAGTTTGAATAGGAATGGACTCTATGAATTAAAAGCACAATACTCTGTATTAAAAATTAGTTAAATATAGATAAGGCAATTAATGATAGATTTTCGAGCTCCCCTCATGCTGGAGGAGGAGACTCAAGGTAGTTTAGTTTTGTTTCCTATATATAGGAAAAACTCTGATGTAAGAGAGTTTGGAGATTTTTATAAAAAACAGAGTTTTCATATTGGCTTATGTAAAGTACTTTGACAGTACTAGAAAGGATACTTTTTCTTCCCAAGATTCATCTTGTGTTTCAAATGCTCAGAGTATATGTGTTTGGTTTTATTCATCTTGTTTTACAGTTCACTGAGCATGCAATCACTCTGAATTCACATAAGTGCTCAGACTTCCTGTGTATGTTTTTTGAGTTGAGGTTCTTCTTAGTAAATGTTTTGAGCATTGAGACATTATATGCCTTGGTTTCTATGATTGAGTAGCTACTTGTTTACTACAGAAGTGTATGACTCCATGAGCCCAATGGGAGAAGCCTTATTTTTGTTGTTCCAACCAGCATAAATTTCATATACTGTTTAAAGAGTTAGCCATCTTTCTTGCCCTTTAATGCATATCAAAAATCTGTGAGAGAGGCTTCTCTGACTAAGGTGGCTAAACCTTAGTCTAAAGCTTGGTCTGAAGCAGTTTCATGAGATCTTATTAAGTAGCAGCCCTTAGTACTGATTTTATGATAACATTTTGGTGCGTCTGCCGGGAGTCTGATGATTATTCATTCCCAAAATCAAAGAGCTGAACTTCTGAAGGTAGCAGGAGCTCAGAGGAATTTTTGAGGCTGCAAATCTACCTTGGCGACTCCATTGTTGAAGAATTCAAAGTTCATACATTCATGGTGATTCCACTGGAGTTATGAAGGACCCAGAAGCTACCATTCTTAGTTCAAGGTATGCATGCATAGATTTCTCAAGAAGTCATGGTTTCCCAAATCATTTTCCCAAGGATGCATATTTTCTAAGGAATGGTCCAAAATTCAATGGAGAAGACTTGAGTTTAACGTGGAAGCATATATTAGATTTTTGTCATTTTACTGAGCTTCTTAGAGTTAAACATGAGGATGTTTGCATAAGGTTATTCTATGATTCACTTCAAGGGAAATGCAAACAGTGGATTGAATGCTTTCCTGCCAAATCCATTAAGTCACTTCAAGATCTTTGGCTCATGTTTTTGGAGGAATGGATAGATCGGTGAGAGTTGGTGGCAAACTCTCCCTCAGTTGCAGATTTTAAACAATGGAATGATGATCATATTAATGAAGAAATAGGTCAAAATTTTTCTTTGTCCCTGTCCTCGTATCTTAAGTCCTTTGACTGTAAATCAGAAGACAAGATGAGATTTTTGGATGAAGTTGCTAAGGACATTGAGAAAGACATTGAAGGTCTAGAAGGTCAAATTCAGGCATATAGTTTTCATAATCATGATCATTATTTTCAGAAGCTTTCTGTGAAAGAACACAAGGAAAGAATGTTGCTTCCTTTCTCTTTCACGATTGAGGAACTGAATGCTGTTGTTGAAGATCAGTTTGCACAGTCAGAAAGTTACAAGAGAAGTCAAACTGATCGTGTACTCTGGGATCCTATAGCTGATTACATGGAAGAATTTTTCACTCCAGTGTTTCAGTTTACTTATAAAGATCAGAGACAATTCCAGTGGCAGCGGTCATCACAATATCATTGTAGCTCTGAACTCCGATGCAACCAAAGGACTCAAATGTCAGATAAGATAAATGATTGGCTACATTGGAAATTTCATATTGATTGAGCAGAAGGAAGTTGAAATTGTTAGGGTAGGTAGGTATAGGTAAATGCAAATAAGCTCAAGGTCAACTGAGCATTTTTCAGTAGAAGTAGTTTTCTTTCTCCTACAGTCATGCTTGTCAAGCAAATTTCTGTTTGTCATAAGTGGATAAGGCACTGGACCTGCGAGTTCTTAGTGTACCACAGGGGCACACTATCCCAAGTGGAGCCACTATTATCACTGAAAATACTATTGCCAAAAATTGTTTAGCCTAGCTTAAGGATAGGGTGTTTTTGCAGCGCATGAATCCTCTTTTAACAGTTTCGCAGCGCAACATGCTTCAAGTGATTTCGTAGTGCCCTACGAAATTGGGATTTGCTCGAGTTTTCAGCAGAAGGTTCATATACTAAATTTTGATGATAAGGTTCCTGCCCGAATGGTGCTTACTACTATTGACACTGCAGTGTTTAGAGCCACACCAGAGCCTTTTTGGTCCTTCACAAACAGTTGTTCAGTTGCAGCTCATTAAGATTAATCTTCAAGAGGAATCATGTTTAATAATTACTTCTTTTGTGGCTGAGGGCATTATGGTAAATCCTGGTGATGTTTTACCTAATACTTCGGTGAACGCTCTTTACTACGGTCTCAAGGAGATTGACCTTACAATTCCGGTAGATGTAGCAAAGCTAGATCAAGACATTTGCAAAATTGTTGATAACTGCTTCACAGGAGCAAGACTTCATGTTGAAAGATTGATTTTTATACAGTCATCATATTTGTCATTTGAACTTCTCAATCTTGAAAAAGATCCAGCTTGCTTTTCTTTATGGAAGGGCCAGCCTATTGATTCCAGTCAAAGAAAATGGTTTTTGCGGGCAACACACTTGGGTTTATCTCTAGAGACGGGAAGCCTTGATGATTTAGCCCAGAGTAAAACCCAGGCTTGTGGAATTGTGTTGAATTGCATAAACTTGGCATAGAAGGAGCAATGGTGATGAGGATGGTAATCCATTGATTACAGGACCACCTCCAGGTGGTGTGGTTCAAAATGGGAGATCTCCATACTAGTACACTAGCTACAACTGCTGTAGGTGATGTTTGTTACAGGCATACTTCTCTGTTTTAAGCAGTTAGCTTCCAGGAAGTATTTAGCGCGGCTGAAATACTATTTTCGAAAAATGAAAGAGGTTTTTATTCCTAACATACTGAACTAGAAAAACCTCTTTCATTTTCTTCAAATTGATTATGATCTGGGAGAATCGAGTGACTAAAGTTGCGCTACGAAACTACTGTAGATGCAGTTTTTAATTTCCCGTTTTACACATTTTCTTCAAGGATCGATTCTGGGCAGCTGGAGTAGTTTTTCAAAAAACCAAAAGAGGCTTTTGTTAAGCACGGATGGGTTCACAAAAACCTCCTTCCTTTTTTCCAAATATGTTTTCTGTGAGAAATTATGAACTCTGTCCCGAGACATATTTTTCAGCCAGAACAGCAGTTTTGTAGAAACTGTACAAGTGGAAATAATTCATATCAAATATGCAGCATGAGTTACTCTCCTTTAACTCAAAAAAAAAAAACTTTTTGGTAGAAGATCATAGACACCTGCAAAATGAATGAAAATCCACAGAGAATATTGAGACCTTCACTAAAGACTGTGTTTTTGAAAAAACAGCAGTTTCGTAGCGCGCTACGAAACTGCTGTAGGTGTTGTTTTATGATGAAGACAAACAGTTTGATGGTAGGATCAGAAAATTATCAAAGGAAACGCCTAAGGAACATCAAGGAGACCACATAAGGCTAGCATAGCCATTCAGATAATGACAAGTCTGCATTCTCCATAAAGGTGAAATATTTTGTCTTAAGCTAAAAACTTTAATAAAGGTACTTTATTACCTACAGTTAGGGTTTGGCTGAAGATGCATACATAAAGGTTGGCTTGTACACTTGTCCATTCAACAAGGCTTCCAGCATACCAGGAAAGATGGTGATGCTCATCATATTTTGAAGCATTAAACAGCTGGGAACACATGCCCAAACTTTCGAAGGAGGATGGGAACAAAGACCGTGAAAACAGGGGATGATTATTATGATACATGAACTATCAACACGTTCAACATTTGAAATTAATTTGGTTTCATACATCCTTATCTCAGCAATCATGGCCATAACTGAAGGAGACAGTTGTTGAAGACCTGGAAAGGCATCATGCACATGAGGAGATAGAATTAGAGTTTAAATATGATTAGGACTCTATGTATTTACTGCACAATACCTGATGTATTTAATAAGTTTGTTTAAGAATAGATAGGGTTAGTTAATGCTAGGCCATCGAGCTCCCCTCATGCTGGAGGAGGAGTCTCAAGTAGTTTGAGTTTTGTTTTCCTATATATAGGAGAAACTCTGATGTAAGAAGGGTTGGAAAATGTTATAGAAGAAGACTACTTTTGTAAATGCTATGCAGGGACTGATATATATAGAAGCAATTGGACTTTTCTGAAGCTGAGATTCTTAGTGTACTTCAGTGAGCTTTATCTTTTATCTTTCATATGTTTTACTTCCATAGTCTTAATGCTTATTACTCAGAATTCATGGAGGAACATGCTCTGACTTCCTTTAAGTGTTGAACTATG
>APFE030692504.1:2656-12692 GCA_000404065.3 Pinus taeda | reverse complement strand
TTTCTTTTCTTTAGCAGTTTCTTAGATGAAACTGAATCTCATATAGAAACTTGATGTTTCTATCTTTGTAAAATATCTCTGTATTATTATTGAGTATTCAGCTCAATCAATTCATTGAATTCTTTTGAAAATCCATATGCGTGTTTCGCACTGTTTTATCAAAGTCATCATAGATCACTTGACAACATGACTCCTGAAGAAGTGTGTACTAGGAAGATACCATATGTAGATCATCTCTAAATATTTGCTTTCCCTATCTACATTCACATTCCAAAAGATAAAAGGAAGAAATTGGATCCTACAAGCTTCAAGGGCATATTTGTGGCTATAGTAACTCTTCAAAGGCATATAGAATCTACATAAAAAAAGGGCACCGAATTGAAGTTAGCAGAGATGTGATCCTTGATGAAAGCATTGCATATAAGAAATCCAAAGATCTCCTGATTGATTTTGATGATGAAGAACTACCTATATTTGAAGAATATCCAAGGGAAGAAGAAGATTCCAATCATGAAGAAGAAGGTCCCAGTGAACCTGTGCAACATGTCATAATCCCTGAAAATCAAAATAGAGCAAATTGGTTAAAGTCTACTCTTGAAGAAGTTGAAGGACATACGGCAGCAAAAGGTACATTTAGGTAAAGAAAGAAGCCTAAAAGGTATTCCATGTATGCAACCTATATGACAAAGTTAATTGAAGCAGAACCATCCACCTTTGGAGAAGTTGTCAATCATCAAGAATGGAAAGATGTTATGAATGAAGAATATCAATCTATAATGAAAAATGGAGTTTGGGAAATCATTCCTAGGTTGAATGACAAATCCGTAGTAACTTCCAAATGGCTCTACAATATTGATCATGCAACAAATGGAAGCATTGACAAGTACAAAGAAAGGTTTGTGGCTAGGGGTTTTTCTCAACAAGAAGGCATCGATTATGAAGAGACATTTTCACCTACAACTAGATACACAACTATAAGATTGTTGGTCTCTTTGGCAGCATCTATGGGATGGAACATCCATCAAATGGATGGAAAAACAACATTTTTGAATGGTACCATTGACGAAGAAGTGTATATCGAACAACCCTTGGGATTTGAAGTGAAAGATAGAGAAATTCACGTTTGTAGATTGAAGAAGGCACTTTATGGCCTCAAGCAAGCCCCAAGGGCCTAGTATGCTAGGATGGACACATATCTACAAAGATTCAGTTTTTCAAAGAGTTTTGTTGATCCAAATCTATATATCAAAGTAGTGAAGGATGAACCAATCATCATTCTTCTATATGTTGATGACATTTTCATAACAAGTGTGGAAGGCCATAGTTAAGATTGCAAGAGACAATTGGCAGAAAAATTTGATATCAAGGATCTAGGGTTGATGCAGTATTACTTGGGGTTGGAAGTTTGGCAAAAACCTAGTGAAATATATCTAGGTCAAGGAAAGTATGTGATTAAGATGATGGAAAGGTTTGGCAATGGACTACAAACCCATGACAACCACTATGTGGTCACAAATTCGAAGAGGTTGAGAGGTTCTGATTCAAGCCCTGTGGACCCTACAAGTTATAGACAATGGGTTGGCTCTCTGATGTATCTTATGAATACATGTCCAAATATTTGTTTTGAAGTGTATCCTCAGTCAATTTCAGATGGAGCTGAAACATGACCATTAGATAACAGCCAAGCACATATTTAAATATCTGCAAGGAACAATACATTACTGCCTGAAGTATGATAGAAAGAATGATATCCAATTGATATGATATATAAACTTTGATTGGGGAGGGAATGAGACAAATGGAAGAAACACTACCGAAGGATGTTTTAGCTTGGGATCCTCTATGATCTCATGGATGAGTAGAAAGCAAGAATCAATTGTTTTGAGTAGTGCTAAAGCTGAATACATTACAACATGTGAAGTTAGTATAGAAGTTGTCTGATTCATGAAGTTGTTATCCGATTTGTTTGAAGGACCGATTGATCCTACTGTTAAGTGACAACATTGGTTGCATAAGGTTGTTTGAAGACCTCTTACTTCATGGAAAGGTGAAGCACTGAAACAAGTATCATTACATACGAAAGATGGTGCAAGATGGGGTGTTGCAACTATAGTATATCTCCATCGATGAGCAGGTAGCTGATATTTTGACAAAATTTCATCCTAATAAGAAGCTTGTGTATTTGAGAGACAAGCTTATATTGGTTGATATCTCCTCCTTGATTGAGAGGGAGAGATAGACACATCGTTCTTGTCTTCACTTTATAAAAAAAGAATGGAGGATTGGGTAGGCATTTGGTTTCTACTACTCTATGAGAATGAGGTAGGACATCCAATAGGTAAGAGTAGTGGAAGAGGAAATTCCTTGAGGATGTATTAGTGCAAGACAGGAATGGTCCTAGAAGGACATACCTTGTGAAAATTTGGATGGGGTATGTACCTTCAGAGACAATGGTGATCGTGTCTATAAGTCATTGTCTCCCCAACATTGTGCTCTATTTTGTGGAGAGATAGAGTTGTTAGTTAAGGCCTTTCTATATGACAATGTTGGATGGTTTGATGAGATACATTGAGATAAGCTGAAATAATAGCTTATGAGATGGCTTAGCAATCTGACTCTTCTTATGAGATCTCCACAATATGAGAATGTCCATGTACCATTATGAATATCTCCCTAGTTAAGAGGGAGTGTTGAAACATGTAACTAGGTTTGATCTTCATAAGTATCCTTGATTCTTGTATATTGTAAAAATAAAAAAGAAAATTATTACTATTATTTTTGTAACATGGGTTTCATACTCCAAGTCATTTTATTTTAGGTCAAAGCACCCATTGAGTGCTTCTATGTTTTTTTTATTGAGTCAAGAAGTAAAAGAGTCATTGTCATATGTTAAAGACCCCATTGGGAATTTTGCAACAAGTCAAGAAAATTAATTTTGAGTCAAAGTGTCAAAAATACCCCTCCAAGACCAAGTCAGCCTAATTAGGGCATGTCGCCCTCCTTGGAAGCTTATATATAAGAGAGCATTCGACCTCCTATGGCATCAATCTCACTCACTCATCATTCAAGTGAAGAAGGAGAAGAAGAAAGGAAAGCGAAGGAAGGAAGAAGAAGGAAGGACAATTTTTGGGTTGTTTTTCTCTCTATCTCTCTCACATGTGCAAAGATAAGGCTAGGGTTTTGCAGCTACAAGGTCAAAGTTTTCAAGTTGCAAAAAGAATGTCGAAATTGATGAAAGAAAGGTCTATATGGTCACCTACTAGCATTAGAAGAGGAAGCAGCCCTAATGAAGTAGCAAGGAAGCCTTGGAAGCCCACATTTCTCTCACACGTGTGGAAGCAACAATTGTTGTGTTGAAGAATGTAACTAGAGTCGATCTTCATAATTGTGCTTAAGTCATATATTTGTTGAAAGAAATTATTATTATTATTATTAAATTGACTTATTAAAGCATGGATTTCATACTCGGGTCAATGGTCATAGGTCAAGCCTCCATTGCAGGCTTCTAGGATTTTTTGTTGAGTCGAAATCAAAGTTTGATGTAAGAAACCCTTCTTGGGAACATGATAGAAAAAATATTTAAGTGTCAAATTAAATTCCTACCTCTCCTCCATCAAGTCAGCCTCAAAGGTAATCCTCTACAAGTCGACTCCCCAAATTATTCATGTCAGCCTCAACTACAGACAAAAATCACTATATATACCCTAGTGAAGTCGTCCAAATGGAGGAGAAGAAAAGAAGTTTGTATAACTCCAGATAGCGAAGTTCAGGGCCGAAATTCTCTACAGTTCAGGGTCGTATTTATCTACATTACAAGGGCGGAAGTTTTCTATTATTGCAGGGCCTAAGTTATAAATAATTATAGGACCAAATTCTTCATTCTATAGTTGCAAGAGCCAAAGTTGGTATGTGGTTAAAGAAGGGTCGTATCTCTTATTTTGAAGATCGATTTGGAAGAAAACTACTTCAATGGAAACACTGACTTGATGGATGGAGAGAGGTTTAGGTCTAAAGTCTTGGTTGTCTCACTGTGATTTGAATTTATTGAAGGAAGAGTTCTTGACTGGTTTTTCCCCTACTCAGGGTTTTTGCCCTGGTTGTGTGCCTGCATCTTGTGTCCTTTATTTATTTATTGGCATTAGTCTTGACTATTAAAACAAAATAATTGGAAGAACTGATAATTACATATCACAAGATAATGTCACAATAAAAGAAATCAACTTAAGTCAATTTGTTGCCCTAATGGATTTCTCAACATGGTATCAGAGTTATGGGTGTGAAAGGAAGGCAGTGAAAAGATCATTTTTGGCATCACTCCATCTCTGAAAAGTCACTTCCCCCTGGCCGATGTTGTAGAGACATCAAGAACAAATTTATGTGCAAAAATATCAAGTCCTAATTGCAAAAATTAGGTCTCAGTATGGTCTCAATAGTGAGGGTATTTAAAGAACATTTTTACTCTATTTCAAGAGATCAATTAAGAAAAGAAGAAGCCCTCTCCGAGCCGCATCCATTGGCAAGCATAACACAACCCTTTTCGGCACCTCCATTAGCCATAATTCCTGCAATTAGACCACAAATATAATCTTCAAAAGCATCTGCATAAAAGAAACTTAATCTTGTGGAGCAAAAGGTTATTCAAGCAAATCAAGTAAAGTCACAGTCATTGCATAGGAGCGAAGGTCAAACATAAACATAACAAGGTTTTCCATCTCCATCAAAGCTTCCGGAATTGTGTGCACTACTTCACATCTCTGGTATGTACATTTCAATCATTTAAGTTCATTGAAGTTTTGGATTTTTTATGAAGAAGCCAATACACCATAAGACGTACCCATTGCTAACTTATTTAACCCTAGAAAGTATCCAAGTCTTCTATCAAAATAGTAGTATTATGTATTATTATTTCAAGGCATAAGTACTCCAGGAAAAGCATTGAAACAATCGCTTGTAAAGATCATTGTAGGACTATAAGACATATTTCTAAACTAAAATTCCGCAAATTGAAATACATTCAGGGTGCAAGCTATGAAAATAAGAAATCCTAAGCAAGCTTTTGGAATCATATTAAAGGTTGATGTGACCTTGTGAAAAGATATTAAGACCTATAAGACTGGCCACCACCAGACCTAGAAATTCGAAGCCTCTATCATCTTATTCAAACAGTGGGAGTTACAATATCAAAGATTGGTTTCATACAAAATCTGAGCTTGTTAGTTAGTCGTCTAGTAAAAGGAAAAAGAAATCTACCAAAATCAATGAATCTTCCATATACAGTAATAGAAAATTTTCAAAGTACTATAGCAAATCCTAGTAAAACATAGACTCAGTTATCATAATTAATGGTGGATAAGAATGAATCAATAGGCTCCATGAAACAAGATAAGCTAGCAGATTAGATTATGTAATGAATCTTATATCTATCAAAAGAAATCGTCTAGACCCCATTCAAGTAAGTATTGCCTTTACTCTTCATGTTTTAGTTATCTAACAATTTGCTTTTAGTGTGCAAAAGGAAACAAGCTCAAAGGCAAAGCTATGTAAGATATGTATGGCATATTCTTCTTGTCTTAGGATTGGTAGTATGCATCATATTGAAATTATTATCTAACATTGTAAATCCCTAGATAAATCTGAAGTTTGTAATTGGAAGTATAGTTAGACAAATTGACATCACAATTTCTGCCTAGTTGTACTTGTCATTAAGCATTGCAGGTATAAAGATTGAGAAAGAGCACCTTACAAGGTTTGTAAAGGAACAACTTCAGGTATGTCTATGACTATTAGATTTGCAAAATCTTCCTTATTAAAATTATGTTTAATGTCTTGTATTACTAAATATCTCATCTTCGGGGTTTTCAATCATAAATATTCTTGTTAGGGTGATTAATCATTAGATTTAATCTACCCTCATTATATTATCATTTGATCAGTCTTGTGGAACCCTAACTCTTAGGGTTCAAGGTAAAACCCTTACCTAAGGATATGTCGATGCTAACATTAAAACCCTTGTCTACTTAAGGGTTGTTGATAAAGTCTAGAACATATAGTGAAATCCTATTCTTTTAAAAGTTTAACGTTTTTATAATGCCTTGGTAAAAACCCTAGTCCTTTAGGGTTTGCTGTTAATGTATATTTTATTTATTAAAACCTTAGAATTTTAGGGTTTGGTAAAATACGGTTTATGAACATAACCCTTATAAGAGTTATAGTAAGTTCCTAGGAATGAAACCCTATGTTCGTCTGTTTGATCAAAACCCTAGTCTGGTCATAAAATTGTTGTATATCTAAATTTCGTATAAATGTTTATGTCTTAGGTTTATCTAGTAGATATTGTTGTGATATGTTGATACTTGATTATGAAATCCTAGATATGTATATGTGAGTATTGTTGATACTCATGTTTTAGTTTGTGAATTTCTAGGGAACATAATATAACCCTAGTAGAGTTTAATATTCTAGGGCATGATGATATTGTTTTCGAGTATTGATATAATTTAGCCTTGATGATAAAATCTAGGGCAAACCCTAGTAGATTTTGTCATGCAATTGTTGAAACCTTAGACGTATAATTCTACAATTGGATTATTGTTTGGTTGAATCACTGATATCTAAGGCTTTGTATCTCGAAGATGTCTACGGTTTATGAAAAAGCCTAGCAAGAAGTTGAAGTCTAGAATATAAAAGATATGTCCCTTGTTGATTATGAACCTAACTAGGTCTAGGTATTAAATGTCTAAAACCATGAATGAGTTGATGTTTTCATTGTAATAACATAGTTAGCTTAATGCTTATGTATATTTGTTTTTGCTTGTATTTGTTATTAAAGTTTTGCAGGTACATAATCTTCAAGATAATGAAGATGTTCATATGATAATGATAAACATGATGAAGGAAACTATATGAATGATGATGATCAAGATGACCTTGATGAAGTCATGAAAGGATGAAGCTTCTTCGATATTATAGAAAAAAAGAAAAATGTTGATCTCCCTAAGTTAAGAGGGAGCATGGTTAGAAGAAAAAGGGTACATCTCACAGTTGAGAGGGAGGGCATATTATGATAGTCATGATGGATACCTTGTCGAAGAAATCGAAGAATGAATAGATTTGCAATGCATTGAGGGTGTCTTGGTGTTGTTGAAGAAATGAAAGAAGAAAAGCTTCTGAATAGTTGAATATGAATAACTAAGTGGCATCAAGATGATTAAGAACCTCAAAGGTTTGTACATGTATATTTGAAGGGGGCCGAAATTATGCAATAACCAGGAGGCCAGAATTCTATTGTTGGGGGGTCGAAATTCTACATCTAGGAAGTCGAAGTGTTTGATTGTTGTTGGGTTGAAATTGCTTAAATAAGAAGAACTACTATGTCATATTGGAAGGCTAACTTGGTGGAGGAGGAAGGTCTACTGGTCTAGGGTCTTGGTCCATCTCAATCTGAATTGCCAAACGAAGAGTTCTTGATTGGGTTTTCCCCTATATAGAGATTTTAGCCTTGGTTGTCTGCCTACATCTAGTGTCCAAAATCATCATGTTTTTCTTTGATAATTGCTTGATGAAAGAAAAATAAAAGAAGAACATAAGAAAGTTAAAAAGAACACAAGAATACCACAAGCAATTATCAACATAAGAAAATATTTTTGCCTTTCCGATTTTCTCACATGGTTTCAGAGCTAAGGTGAAGAAGGAAGAAAAAGGCAGGTTAAAGGATCTATTGAGGAGAAAGGAGATCAAGAAAAGGGGCATTAAAAGGGAGATCACACAAGAAGACAAGCCTATTATTTACAGGAACAATGACAAACTCAATGAAGGGAGAAAAAAAACTAGAAGGGGCCTCCTGTTGGCATAGATTGGCATTGATGTCAATATGGCAATATTCGAGGAGCCAAGAGGAGCAAACAAAGCTATCAGAGGAGCCAAGAGGAGCAGACAGAGCCACCAGAGGAGCAAACAAAGTAAAGAGCAGACAAAGCCAATGGAGGAAGAAATCAGAGCTATCGGAGCCATCAGAGGAAGCAGACAGAGCTATCAGAGCAAGAATGCCAAAGAATACTCTATCAGAGGCGGAAGACTTGGGTGTATTGTAAATACACTATCAGAGGCGGAAGTTTTGACGCTATCGAGCCCGTAGAACCCATATAGCATCACCCCTATGTATTTACTTGTTTATCGCCAAATGCCTTTTACACAGAGAAATCACGCTAAACACTTAGCGGATTCGGGAAAGTGGACTTGAAATTTTATGCACAAGAGTGTTGAGTCTTATCGAGTCCAGCACATATTATCGCATCGCTATAAGGTTAAGGTCTAGACTTGAACCTTTGCGATTTGCGATTTCTGACGTATATCGCATCAACACTTCAGGAGCGGGAGTTATAAAGTGTTAAGTAGCCCATTACAATTGCCGATAGCAATTAGTGATATCGCATCGGACCTCCGCCAAGGGCAAATCCCCGATTGCGATACATATATACGCAGACCCGCTGCAACATTGTGATATGGGTTAATAATGTATCGCATCTGCCCATCGCAATGATACACAAAGGGTTTTCCTCCTACAAGCGCCAATTGTGATTACATTGCAGACCTGATATAGTATAGATGCAGGTCTAATAATTCTTGAAGCCTGCCCTTTAACGTTTTCCCCTGTTTTCGCATATTTCATGTGTATTTGAATATTTTCCTTGCGCGGGGTTTGCAAAAATACATTATGGAATGCTCCTGACAGTTCAGGAAGCTGAACTAAAGCCGATTGCGATTGCGATTGGGACGTGACATGTCCGTTAAACAATGATGTCTCTGTGTATGCCTATTATCATTGAAAAAATGGGGCTCTGTTACAGTTTTTAACACACAGCGACTGAAAAGTCAGGAAGCTGAATGGAAAGCCAGCGCAAAGGAAACCGAAAACCCAAATCAATGGAGAAGAGGGAAGCCAAAGGACAAGCCAACGCAAAGGAAGATGAAGCAAGCATGGAAGAAGCTGAAGAGCTAGTGGAAAGCGTAAATGAACAGTCAGAGGCATCAGGAATACATAAAAACAAAAAAAACAAGGAGAGATGGGTGTTGTTGTGTATAATCAGAGCGAGAGGAAGCTTAGGTTCAGGCAGAGGCAAGAGAGGCAGGAGAAGCAGGAGAACAAGAGTGAAGCAGAAGCTCAGCAGGCTTGGGAGTAGAGAACTACAAAAAAACAGTTTATACAAGGTTTGGGTTGGAGCCCAAGGGGTTGGAGCCTCAGAACTGAAAGGACTGGAATCCTTGGGAGTTGTTGCTCCTAAGTGCAGAACTATTGCCTTGGAAGAACAGAGTTGGTGCTCTGGAGGTTGGAGCCTCACAAAAGTCCAAGTTGGTGCTTGGCAACTGATTGCAACTAGCTATATATTGTATTTATTTCATTGCACTGTTTGTATTAATAAAAGCATTTATTTCAGCTATCTATTTCTGTGTTCCATATATATATGTGTGTGTGTGTGTGTGTGTGTCTGTGTGTTTTGGTGATAAAAAAACAACATAAAAAGAAATATTGATTCACACCCCCAGTATTTCCAACAATTGGTATCAGAGCCAACTTCTTCATATTAGCCTAACAACTTGAAGAAGGATTCATAGCCATGATGAGAAATCACGAAGCATGAAGAAGACCTCCTCTATTCGATGGCACTAATTTTGGTTTCTGGAAAAAGAGAATGACCTACCACTTAATGTCCCTTAGACCTAAAGTATGGAATTTCGTTCAAAATGAGTACCAAATTCCCCCTACTCTTCCAACAAATCAAGACGAGAGGAAATGTTGAAATTTGGTACCGGAGGACAGGGGGTTCCCTTAGGCTTTGATCTTTGGCATAGGGAAAAGTGTCCAAAAGATTTTAATTTTTCTCCTAAAGTGACTTTATAATTTTTATAAAGTTAAAATCTAATTTAAAAGTGACTTTAAGTGATAAAGTTACTAAAGTCTAATTTTAAAGTGACTTTAATAAAGTTAATGTAAAATTAGGAAGGAAAAGTGACTTTGGAAATAAATGACTAAGTGGGT
>APFE030692502.1:0-14401 GCA_000404065.3 Pinus taeda | reverse complement strand
AATTAATTTATTAACTTTTACTTATTACAATAATCTGTTATTCTAATAAAACAAATTTGCATTAACTTTCTTTTATTTTTCCTTCACCTAATAATTCAAGGTTTTAGCCATTTGGTTTTTTTCTTGCGAAATTATTGAACTAACGCTTCTCCTCCACTTCTCTTCTCTTCTCTATCCCTTCTCTATCTTGCATTTCTAACTTTCCTTCCTTCCTTTTTCTCCTTGACTTTTATGTCCTGATGATAAATCCGGTTAATAGATTCTAAACGTTTACCTATCAAAATGTCTAATGTGGAGCTTACTTTGAAAAAATCACGTATCAAATCACAAGCCCACGGGAATCTAAAAAACATATTTCTATGTCTTTAGCTTTCCCGTTTGTGATCGGCTAAACCCCAAACTTTGTGTATTCTAAAGAAGAAAAGTAGTCCTTTGTAGAAACAGTTTAAATGTTGTTTACACCATTAGATGATTCATAAAAAATCTAAGGTAGGAATTCCAATCCCTCAAAGAAATCATATTGTTTCCTTTAATTTTACAAATTAGAATTTTTTAGAATTTCTTAGGATCTAGCTTAGAGAGGAGTAAAAGTTTATATTACTATATATTTTCTTCTAATTATTTGGCCTTTGTACCAACTTATCTTGTCAAATTTTAGGGACTCTTTAGAGGCATCCCTAGTGGATTTTCTAAAATTCTTACACCTTATTCTATTTTGTTTTTACTCAACACCTTCATAGAGAACTTATTGATGAAAGTGGAGAGGGTTATCATAAAACCATGACAGAAACCTTCAATATTGTTCTTAGTTGATAGGATACCTAATTCATTATTTAAATCCTTTAGAAAAGATTATTGTTCATTTTTCGAAGATTAAATACTTTTGGCTATCATAATTCTCTTATATGGGGTTTTGTGTGTGACAAAGTTTAGAGTTGGGGTTAAATTTCATGATTTGAATCACTCATAGTCGTTTAAGATGTCAATATCTACTATTTGTTGCATTTGGTGATATTAGATCTAGCATATTCCCTACAATACCACTGCCAAGCCCATGGATGCAAGTCATCCTAAATGATTTTGGACACTTTTTTAAACTACTATAAATTATCATATCTTGAGAACTATAGAGCATGATTGGCTAAGACCTAAACATTTTCTCAACCAAGTCATTAAAGTTTCCTTTGTATCTACTAATTAAGTCAAAGTCCTCATCTAGTCATATAGGACTAGAGTTGGAATCATTGCTTAAAATAATACCTTTATTAATTCTTATTCTAGTATTAAAGTCTACAAGCAATAGGATATTGCCTTCATTTCTCAATTTTTCAATATCTTGTTATAATTCATTATAAGGGAAATTATTATCTAGATCGTTTTTCTTATAAAAAGCAGAATTAATAGGTCAAAAATAACATATCACTATGTAAATATTTTTGGGATTAATATGTGAAATATCTATCGCACATGTACTAATTGAAATAGTCTTTAATATAAAACCTAATATGTGGGAAAATGTTCCTCTTTATCTCATAAGATTTTCCTCCAACCATACGTGGTAAGACCTATTGTTATATATCGACCAAAATACAAAACCTCCCATGTTAGGGACCTAGGCTTCTTCATGATCCCAAGATTCAATAAGCACTATAATATCAATTTTTCTCATGATCCAACATAATGACATGGGACCTACGCTCCATGGAAAGCCACAATAGTTCCAAGAGTGGATACAAAGTATCCTAAATCCCAATTTTAATTGCCTTTTCTTATGTCTAGTCACTAATAATAACTTAGAAATTATATTTCTAATTATTGTCTAATTTCTTTCCTTCTTAATTTATTTTACTTTTAGAATTTTCTTCTTGAACTCAACATGATCTTCTAGAATTAGATATTCATTCAAAATATTCTTAACTATTTGGGACTTGGACTTTTACTGAGTATGCCACATATATGGGTGTTAGAGCTTATCTTAACATGAATTAACTAATTCTTATGCTCAATTATTTTTCTCAATCTCTTTGCCTCTATGAGACTAGTTGTTTCAATTGATAGTTTATAATGTATTTCTTACTTGACAATAGTTAGTGCGTCCTCTCTTTTTCTCCTCTGTCAAGCAAAAAATTATGACATTTGAGTTTCTTTTGTTGTGTTCATGGTCGAACTCTATAATCTTATTCATTTCCTCTTTGTTAGGTTTGATATCATGTTTACTTTCTAGACCATTTAATTTTTATTCACCTTTTATTTTAGTTCATAAATTCTAGTTCTAATTTGATTCGTAAACTACCATGGATATTCCACTAGAAAATTCATCGCAACAGAGCTAGTAAATCTATAATTAAAACTCCAAAAATATACACAATTAGGGTTTATTCCTCATAAAATTTATGGATCTTTAGATTATTCATTATTGTTTATGCATGCAAAATAAAATTTATGCAAAAATTAAAGAACATTGAAATAAAAAATCATGAAACCACATTTGACAAAAAATAGATCCTAGGAAACCCTTTCAGGAGAAAACCCAGCTCGAAGGTGTGGTTGCTCTAGTCTCTTTCTATGAATAGAAAATAGTTGCAAGTACAGAGAAGTAAGGCACATGGCCCATGGGCTACTAAAGTGCACAAATCCTCTTTGTGTACTCTCTCCTTATCCTTCTTGGTTACTCTACTTGTCTATGGAACAAATGGAATAAAAAAGAATGGAACCCCTTTTCCTCCTAGTGGTCCAGTTACAACACAACCCAATAGCATATTAATTATTAGGTTTGACAATCTCAACTCTTGAACATAGTTATAATATGGACCCTTATAGAGAATACCTCGTCATAATCATGTAAATAACCCCTTTCCATGAATTATGGGGATGACATGGCAACCTCTCAAATTATGGTGGTGAAAATAGGAAGGTCAACTTCAAAGTGGCATAACTTTTGCATACATAGTCTGATTGAGGTTATTCTTGCATTGTTGGAAATTTCTTTATGTGTGGAGTACGGTAAAAATATTTTCACTAAATTAAAATAAATTTACCACCAAAAAACATCATTTTATGCCTCAAAATTCTCTCAAAAGGTTTCAGACCCTAATTTTCCAAACTAGGTCATGTCAATCAAACTAATCTTGCAAGTTGATTCCTCCACTCTTTTCACTCTGAAAACATCAATATGGATGGAAAAAAATTATAATGATCTAATTTGGATCACACCTCCTTATTTTGGGAGGATTTTGGTCCCCAAAATCATCTACTAAATGAGGTAAGGAAAATTTTTCCTCCATATTCTCTCAGGTTTACAAATGGGCCTTGCCTAGAAGTTGTCCTTTCAACCTGATCTACCGAAGATCATGTTGTCACTACCTTGTAGTTCTAGACCTCTTCTAATAAATTGTATCATCTATGAACTCTATATGAGCATATAGTGCCAAATCCTATAGAAAATGTAGCACATGTTCCTCTTCGTGATCTAGCATTGAAGGCTCATTGAGCTTCAAATTCTCCACATTCACAACTAAGTAAATGTGCATGTATGGGGGTAGACCTATCCAAAGAAAAATTGTATTACTTCTCACCCATTGGTGGTCCTTTCATAGAGCATCAAAACACTCAACCACCACAAACATGCAGTCAGTGTCCCTTCCCGTTTGTTGGTAAACCTCCCACAAAGTCCATGGAAATGATTTCTAGGGACAAGTGGGTATAGGTAAGGGATGAGATAGACCCTGTTTCCTGTTACTAGACTTGCTAGTGCAATAAAGCATAAATTTTCTTATGGACCTAGCTATATGTTCTTGCATCTTGGGTGAATACACATGCCTCTGCAAGTTGACCACTGTCTTCCCTACACCAAAGTGCCTTGCAACCTTGGATGTGTGAGCCACTCTAATCAATTGCAATCACTCACCTTTATAAACACAAAAGTATCCATCCTATAGAGTAACCCACCAAAGAGATAGTAGTGAATGGTGTTGACACAATCATGCACATGACTTTGACTCTACAACTACTGAAACACCTCCTTGAAGTCATCATTCTCTAAATATGCCTCTCTATATGCATCATGGTGAATGGTTCCATATGCATAAGAGTTCCCAAAGTTGTGATCTTTGATGTCGGTGGAATTGAAATTATTTCCTCCAACTTGTTTGTCCTACCCTTCTCATACTTAATCACTAAATGAAACTATTGTAGAAACCCCACACACTTATAATGCCTAGTCTTTTGTAGCTTACTTTGGGCCTACAGGTACTGTAGTGGCTAGTGATATACACTAGTACAAATGGGGCCAAACTTTCACGGTTATTCTGATCTGAACTTAAACATCAACATAAAAAATTACATATATAACCATAAATATAGAGATGCAGTAGAAATAACACTTCATTTCATTAATTTCAAAATACTGAAATATGCTTACAAACAGAATGGAAATAAACTAGCTTGGGCGATGGTAGCTTATCTTTGAGAAGAGATGTGGCAGCTACATCCCTCTAAACTGTGTTATAATGAGGCTCAAGGGCCTATTTATTATTGAACAACAAGAGAAAACCCTAAAGAACCAAAACCCTAACCCCAGGAGATGTCACTTCAAGAGTTTGTGGGCCTCATTGGGGTTACTTGGGCATCCATCTTCCCAGGGTCGTAACTTGGTCATATATCTTTATTTGGCGCGTATGATACCTTATTGGAAAGGTCTCTTTGAGTAATACAGGATTTGTGGTAGGCCCGATGTTATTCTGTAGCAGACCTCAGAAAAACATCATTTAGGGGGTCAAAACTACTCTAGAAATTCAGGACCTAAAAAACTGCTAAAAATAGTAAATGTTGAAATAAACAAGGAAACAAATGAAACTAACTGGAGGTCTAGGTGGAATAGGCGGGTGGCCACCAATATCCACCTAGATTAGATGTCCCCACTTAGGAAGCAATGGTCCCCATTGAGTGAAAATCCTCCATGAGATGAGGAAATTTTTGTTGAACCTGGTCCATGGTTAGCCACTTTCCCTAGTGAAGGAGTTTTATTGCTTTGACAACTCGAGATAGATGGATCCTCTATTGGCAAGTGTTCTTGATATGCATGCCCATGATCTGATCAGTTGTGGCTTGTTCCATGCAGTCTGGGTTGAGATCTGTTGGTGTGATTTGTTCTGCAATGTCAAATGTGTCCAGCAATGGTGGAAAGTATGGTCGAAGGCGGTCTACATTGAAAACTAGGTGCAGACCAAGGAACATTGGGATGTTGAGCTCAAAGGAATTATCACAAACAAACATAGCGATGGTGTATGGCCCATATCGGAGCAAGTGAAGTTTGCGGTGGGGTCCAACAAGGCGCTCCTTCTACAAATGTAGCCAAATTTTTTCGCCCACTTAGAACTTGTGTGACACTCAATGTTGATCATGGCGCTTCTTGTACTTAGCTTTGGATTTGTCCAATATAACATGGACTTACTGGTGGATATGTTGAATGTGTTCAATGAAGTTGTTAACCCTGTCCGCTTCAGACTGAACGTGAGTCGAATTTGCCTGAGTTTCTAAAAATGGTATGGCCACATCAATGGGACATAATGGTTGAAATATCAGCCCTACCTGAAAGGGGTTATGGTATGTTAAGTTGTTGAGAGATCTGTTGTAGTTGTGTTGAACATAGGGGAGGCTTTCATCCCATGTGTGTGGATGCTTTGAGTTGTACATGCACAAAATGTGTACAATCATCTTGTTGACAACCTCTGTCTCAATCTCAAATGGTTGATGTAGGTTTGGTAATGTGAGCACTAGTGTAAAGTAGAGACGATGCTTCGACTCGGCAAACGCCTTTTTTTTGGTTTTAGACCAAAAAAAATTGCTTTCGCTCCGCCCTTGGTCACTTGACTTAAAGGCCAAGTGAACGCAAACCTATGGTAGAAATTGGTAAGACGCAGAAAGTTGCGAAGCTATGTAAGAGTGGTTGGGGTTGGCCAATCCCAAATAACTTTTATCTTGGTTGGGTCCACATGCACACCCTTCTCATCAATGATGCACCCCAGATATTGAACTTGGGTCATGCCAAAAGTACATTTCTCTAAATTCGCACATAGCTTGTGTTGTCACAGGGTTTGAAGGACCTATCGAATATGGTGGAGGTGCTCTTCCCAACTTTGGTTGAAGATCAAGATGTCATCTAAATACACCACCATGAATGAATTAATGAAGGGTCGGAAGTTGTCATCCATCAATCTCATGAAGATTGTGGGGGCATTTGTCAACCTAAAAGGCATGACCAACCATTCAAAAATTCCCTCCTTGGATTTCAAGGTGGTCTTCCACACATTGGAGGGTTTGATAGGCACCTAGTGATAACTAGACTTCAATTCAATGTTCCTGAAATATTTTTCACCCTTGAGCTAGTCCAGAAGGTCATCAATCCATGGGATTTGGTACCTATTCCAGACAATGATCTTGTTCAGTGCCTAATAGTCAACATAGAGTCTCCAGGTCTTGTCCTTCTTTTATACCAATACAATCAAGCTCCCATAGGGTGATGAGCTTAGCCTAATGTGCCCTTTCTACAACATCTCCTGAATCTTCCTCTTGATCTCATCATTCTCCAGAACAAAGCATCGATATAATGGTCCATCGGGTAGTGGCATGCCCGGGATCATATCAATGGAGTAGTTGACCTGATAGTGAGAAGGTACCCCTGTAGTCGAGACAAAAATGTCCCTATACTCCTCCACAACCTTGTCCATCTATTTTTGTTGTGTAGAGGAGCCCTACCTAGAAGTCGTGGCCACAACCCTCTTCTTTCCCTGAGGGTGAATCATAAGGAAATCAAATTTCCTAGTCTGGGAAATTATCTTAATACATTGCTTTGCAGTGGTCAAAGAGATGGTCATAGGTGGGGCTACTTCTGGTATCCTATACAACTTATTTCCCAAAGTAATAATCATAGAGTGAGGTCTAGACTCATATACAACATTTCGTTTCCACAAGTATGGTTTTCCTAGTAATACATCACAAACTTCAAGAGTAGCAACATCACACAATACCTCATTCGTGAATGGCTTGATGTTGTAAGGAATGCAGCATTGTTGGCTATCATGGATTTCTCGTCCTTGGTGAAGACACTCGATGGTGTACGGATGTGGATGTGTTATCATCGATGGGCCTAGCCGCTTCAGGACCTCTATTAAAATGAGGTTCTTTTGGCTACTGATGTAGACAATGAACTGTAATGAAGAACCCTTCACCCACATCTATGAGTGGAAGAGATGTTTCCCCTCCTCTAGATCTTTAGGCTCATTCTTTTGGATCTTGGTGGTAGACATGGTGGCACTGGGCTCCGCGTCAATGATCCCCTACCCTTTGTCATTCCCCTTGTCAGGTTCTCACTTAGATTCATAACATGCATCTAAATCGGAAGCCTTCAGCTTGGCCACCAGTGACTGCTTGGCTCAACACTCGCTTGTGTTGTGAGTGGAGCTCTTATGGAACTCACACCATTTTCCTATGTCATTCTTTTTCTTTGTGGTGTTTTTCTTTGCTTGTAGCTTTAGTGGGTTGACCTGTGTCGCCCTACCTTGGCTTTGGCCTTTTTCATGTGGTTTGGGGATGTATTTTCCTTGCTTCTGATTCACATATCCAAAGTCTCACTTCTTGTATTTAAACTTTTGCTCAATATTGATAGTGTATCAATATGTCGTGTCGAGCGAGGAGATTTCCAACAACTCCATCTCATCATGGATGTACTTGTGTAGACAACCGTGATACTTGAGTACCAAATGCCACTCAAAATCCTTGATACCCAACTTCGTGTGGAGGGTATGGAAAACATTTGTGAAATCTAACACATCTTGGTTCCTTCCCTATCGTAGCATGGTCCACCTTATGTATTTATCTTCATAGCTCCCAACATGGTAATAGCTCGCACATGTAATAATTGAAATAGTCTTTAATATAAAACCTAATATGTGGGAAAATGTTCCTCTTTATCTCATAAGATTTTCCTCCAACCATACGTGGTAAGACCTATTGTTATATATCGACCACAATACAAAACCTCCCATGTTAGGGACCTAGGCTTCTTCATGATCCCAAGCTTCAATAAACACTATAATATCAATTTTTCTCATGATCCAACATCATGACATGGGACCTACGCTCCATGGAAAGCCACAATAGTTCCAAGAGTGGATACAAAGTATCCTAAATCCCAATTTTAATTGCCTTTTCTTATGTCTAGTCACTAATAATAACTTAGAAATTATATTTCTAGTTATTGTCTAATTTCTTTCCTTCTTAATTTATTTTACTTTTAGAATTTTCTTCCTGAACTCAACATGATCTTCTAGAATTAGATATTCATTCAAAACATTCTTAACTATTTGGGACTTGGACTTTTACTGAGTATGCCACATATATGGGTGTTAGAGCTTATCTTAATATGAATTAACTAATCCTTATGCTCAATTATTTTTCTCAATCTCTTTGCCTCTATGAGACTAGTTGTTTCAATTGATACTTTATAATGTATTTCTTACTTGACAATAGTTAGTGTGTCCTCTCTTTTTCTCCTCTTTCAAGCAAAAAATTATGAGATTTGAGTTTCTTTTGTTGTGTTCATGGTCTAACTCTATAATCTTATTCATTTCCTCTTTGTTAGGTTTGATATCATGTTTACTTTCTAGACCATTTAATTGTTATTTACCTTTTCTTTTAGTTCATAAATTCTAGTTCTAATTTGATTCGTAAACTACCATGGCTATTCCACTAGAAAATTCATCGCAACAGAATTAGTAAATCTATAATTAAAACTCAAAAAATATACACAATTAGGGTTTATTCCTCATAAATCTATGGATCTTTAGATTATTCTTTATTGTTTATGCATGCAAAATAAAAGTTATGTCAAAATTAAAGAACATCGAAATAAAAAACCATGAAACCACATTTGACACAAAATAGATCCTAGGAAACCCTTTCACGAGAAAACCCAGCTCGAAGGTGTGGTTGCTCTAGTCTCTTTCTATGAATAGAAAATAGTTGTAAGTACAGAGAAGTAAGGCACATGGCCCATGGGCTACTAAAGTGCACAAATCCTCTTTGTGTACTCTCTCCTTATCCTTCTTGGTTACTCTACTTGTCTATGGAACAAATGGACTAAAAAAGAATGGAACCCCTTTTCCTCCTAGTGGTCCAGTTATAACACAACCCAATAGCATATTATTATAGGTTTGACAATCTCAACTCTTGAACATAGTTATAATATGGACTCTTATAGAGAATACTTCATCATAATCACGTGAATAACCCCTTTCCATGAATTATGGGGATGACATGGCAACCTCTCAAATTATGGTGGTGAAAATAGGAAGGTCAACTTCAAAGTGGCATAACTTTTGCATACAGAGTCTGATTGAGGTTATTCTTGCATTGTGTTGAAGCCCCAAAAATCGGGTCGACAACAAGGGGGATACTCACCCGGTCCAGACCTTGGTTGACAGCTCCTTATCCGTTTGGTATAGTGAGTCCGACTGGGGATAATGGGACCAGTTTCCCAATCTAAGGGTGTGTGTGTGCAGAGTTGGATGTTGCTGATCTAAAGTTCGTATCTGAGCTACTTTAATCTAACTCTATGCTATTGTAATCTAATGAAAACAGCACATCTAATCTATGCTAACCTAGGATGTAATTCTTCTATTATGCAATCTAAAGAGATTTCAAATAATAGCCAGTAATAAAGATCATTCAGCAATTATAAGAATATAAATCAGTTAAGATGAACCACTTTGCATGAAAAGTTAGGCAAAACAGTTGTGAACAACATATCGCATAGTAAGTTCTTCACACATTAAACTTAATTAAATGGCTCCACCGTACAAAAGTGCCAAATGGTAACACAAGCATTCATGTAATAACATATAAACAACTAAAAACTATATATTGATTTAAGAATATAAGCAGAAATGATCAAGAGATAAAAGTACCATTTATGACTGGTCCTACTCATAAGCTTCAAGCAACAATGATTTATCTTTCCTTGTTCTAATATCTACTAAGCGTACAGAAGTGCAACATCAGTAGCAGATATCAAATGCAAACATCAATAAATCTCGATCCTTCCATTCATCAAAACCTCCTCTGAGGGTGCAAAAGTGCATGTTCTGAGGATAAGTTTTTGACAAATTTCTGGACCCTTCTCTAAATGCATGAGAAGGGTTTAAATACTACTAACTAAATCTGATAATAAGTTATTTACAAAAAATCAGGATGCGATTTTCAAATGACCGCCCTTTTTCTAATTTAATTTTTAAGCAAAAAATAAGAGTCTAAATTAAGCTATTTCTGTATCTAGTCCTTAAAGCTGCATGTGTTCAACATTTGTTTGAGGAGAGTCAGTCGGCAAACTTCTGCTTTGAGCTGTGCTGAGAAAACGGAAACAACGAGTGCTGGCACCACCTTTTCAGTCGTATTCGTGATACATTTCACGGTCATCCACTGACTATGTGGTTTAACCAAATATGTCCAGTAACATTCCCAATTTAATCCCTTTAGTACTTGGATTTCCTTTTCCTTTTCCCGTGCTTTCTGCTTCCAATCCTCCTCTAATTTTGATTTGTTTGGCAAATACCCCGGAACAGTTTCTGCGATTAGATTAGCTCTGTGAAAATTCTCATTTATACAGTCGATGAGAATGCTTGCTGTTGTAGCTGCTGCACCTACCGCCTTTTCTGCTTCTTTGATTTGATCATCCCACTTACTAAAGAGCAACTCTTTATGATTCTCGTTTATCCTGGGTGCGCCTGCCTTTTTTCCTTCATCTCCATCCTACCAAATCAGATAATCAGTCACCTGTTTGTCAACCAGATCATACTCGCTTCATAATTCGACCACTTGATTAGTGATCTTATTACTCATTTCGCAGTAGTAACTCCATTGTGATATCTTTTGCCCCAATACTTCTTGTTGCTGCAATAGTTGTTCATTCAAGGCAATAGATTCTGAAATAAACTCTGTAAGCTTGGGCTCATCTTTATGTGTCTCTTGTAGATTTTGCAATTGTTTTCCTTTTTCGTCCAGACTTCTTTGATAACTTACTTGCATGTGCTGGAACTCTTCCTGTAACTTTTCAAGTTGTTCGCATGCCTCATTATTAGTATTGGCTTGTTGCAATTGTTGTTGTAGCAACTGTATTTGATCTTCTTGTTCTTTCAACAATTGCTGTACTTCTGACGCTTTGTCAATAGTCGCAGAAGCATACGCTCCTGCGATCTGAGACAACTTAGTGAGATTTTTAGTTGGATTTTTGTTTGGGTCTTTCCATAAGACGTCCAACTGCTCAACGTCTTGATGCAGCATATTTTCTAATTTTCTTTTCTTTCTTTGTCTTCTCACTACTGCTTTGTGTTGAGGACTATAAAAGATATCCAGAGGAGGAATTTCTTCTATATTAAGCACAAGTTCGGAAGATGGAGTGATAAGAACATTTTCTTTTTCTAAGACATTGCCGACTATGGTTGAGATTACTCCTTCTGCATTCTGAGTATTGCTAGTAGGTGATTTTGGGATTTGTCCTTCAAGATTGATCAGCTCATTGAAGTTTTCCCATTCCTTGTCCAGCTCGGTTATGACAAGTGGTGGTTTGATGATGAGAGAGGGAGGATCTTTCTGCGGGCAAGTAGTAACTTGCTGTTGCGAAATTTTCATCGACTGAGCTGTGTCTTTAGCTGCCTCTTCGTTCTTATTTTGGTCGTTCCTGGATCTTTTAGAATGTTTAGATGTTTCTTGCGTGGACTTAGACTTAGATCTGGAACTGCTTGAATTCCCACTGAGGCTGATGCTTGGAGTTGGCTCTCTGGTAGGTAATCACAGCTTTTCTAAAGGGATAGTAGCCAATCTTTTTTCCCTGTATATCGTGAACTTTTGAAAGTCTTCTGGAGATAATTGCGATTGGGCTTCCTGCAAAATTTCTTGGAGTGAGCTTTTATTTTGGAACAAGTCATCAAATAAATCCTTTTTTCCAAAGAATACTTTTACCTTGACCATAGTTGTGAAATTCTGAGCAATTTCATTTAGGTAAAATGGTATTGCCGGGATTTTAAATAACTGGAGACATGTAATATTCTGTATCTCTGCGAATGCATGACCTACATCGAACAGTGAAAAGGCCCCACAAGCCATAGGAAACTGTGGCCATATGGCCTTCTTCTTGTCCTTTAAATCTTTTGTTAGGCCGCCTTCTGAATAGGTTTGATAAGCAATCTCTCGAGCCAGAAGTTTATCGGCGATGTATAAAGGTAGAACATGAGGGGGGACAGTGCTTCCAAAAACTCTAATATAAGTGAAGAACTCCTCCCTGAACCATCTTGCGATGGGGATGATATCTATCTGTGCCTCGGGTGAGCACCTTGGGGGGTCTTTATCATATATCATTCTATACAAGGGTAGGATAAACCCGTGACAAATTTGGTAAAAATGTGGAACGAACTGGGGGTCCCATAATATCTTATGATAGACATGAATGGGTAATGGGTCCTGAGTCGTCCATTTCCAACCCAAAACATGAAATTTAGACACATAACAGATAGAGTCCATAACATATGCGGATAGGAAAAATGGGGGATAGATCCTTTGAGACATGGATCTTTTAGACCGGTAATTGAGAATAGCCGTGACTAGATTATCAGAAAAGACCTTGGCCCAATCTATAATTACAACATTTGTAGCAGCATCTATTAATGGCAACCATTCAGATGAAAACTTATTGATATCTGGCTTCCCAAACAATCTAGAAAGCATGGCTGCAGCAAAACAATATGGGGAGGTGAGGGAACTAGTGCTGTACATACCGCTCTTGTCTTTCTTGAGAGGTTCATCTTTTCTGGACCAATCCTTGGTGGTCTCTGATAGGTTCGGGATTTCTGCCACGAATTTCTCAATGAATTGCGTGTTGTAAGTTTCCTGCGGCTCAGGAAGATGGTACATGAGTTTTAAATCTTGTACAACAAACGATCCAATGAGCCCTTGTCCTTGGAGCTTGAACTTTCTGTCTTTCATTTCTGCATTATCAAGTATCCACTTGATCATGTCCATATACGGGAGAATTTTGGGTCTTGCTGCTATCCTATGTAGGAATGAGCAAGCTAATTCTTCTAGGGATGCCTCGGAAGATCCTTGTGAATCTGAGCTAGCGGCAACCTTCATTATTCTGGGGTTTTCTTCTTCAAGAAGTCTGTACCTGCCTTCCCATGTTGATATCCCTGTGTCTCTGTTACACGTTGTGTCTGTGTATAATGGTGCCATCCCCTTCACCTCGGTGCTCTGAGCTTTACTTTTATTTCCCATTTCTTCCAGTGTATTGCCTTGTATAGTGCTCTGCTCTCTGTTTCTGCAGTTCATAAGTGAAATGGAAATGATTGATCAATAAAGGTGATGGGAGAGTTTTAAATGCACAACTACATCAAATATGCCACCTTACGTGAAGAAATTCTTCGAAAAGCACGCGTCCATGTTTCATTAATAACTGGAAACTAATCCTTTATTAACATTTAAAGCGCATGATCTTGAGTCAGATTATAATAGGTGGTCTTTCTTGAATAACGTGCCTGAAAGATTCGCGATGGAGTGATTCTGCAATTTGCATCGCGGCATTGCAGATCGCGACATCGCAATCATCACAGATCATGATATCGCAATGTCGCATATTGCAAAAGTTTTATGTTCTCCAAATTTCGCTAGCCTATTCCTTGCGATATGCGATATTGCGATCGGTGTTATTGCAGATCGATAAATCTTGAAGTTTTTCTTATTAGATTTTTCTTATTGCGATGCGATAGCCAAATGATGGGACTTTACTATCATTTTGCGATGCAGCTTTCCTATTTTGAGATTTTTCTCATCATAACATAGTTTTTTTTTAAAGTATTCAAAAGATCTTGCTAAGCTTACGATGGTGACCTTATTTTGGAGAAAAGAAACTCTTGCTTTTCCTAAAATTTTAACTAAGGGTCCCAATTCATTTAGTATTTTGGATAATACTTAAATGAAAAAGGGGGGGGGTTATTGCTGGCCACAAAAATTGGCGATTCACTTGGGAGAACCAGTTATCTCTTTTTTTTTTTTTTTGAACTTTTCAAACTTCAAAAATAGAAATTTTTTTAGAAATCTCAATCTTTATTATGGAAAGATGAAGTATATTATGCTCTAAACTGCCACAATATTTTGTTTCAACCTCTTTCCATTTTAAATATTCGCTTCTCTAGCTTGTCCTTGCATTTACATCAGCCATTACTTGGTCTTGTAAAAAATAAAGTTTTCCCTATGAACCAATTTTAAATATGCTCATTTGTCGTAGGTAGAGCCTCTGCTGCCAGCAGGCGTCCATAGCCTCGACAGGGTTACCTGTTACCCAGCAATGATCCTT